>JASCZW010007413.1:0-67308 GCA_034211315.2 Aedes japonicus
ATCAGCAGCAATCAGTCACCGAGTGATCGATCGAACAGGCATTTAGAAAATTCCGCCAATCTATAGAATCATAAGCAGCTGGGTGGTTGAACACTCCAACGCAGGTAGTCTTTGCTGTTTGGTCGATGAATCATGCATTTGCTTGCATCAGGGGAATCGGACACATACGAGGTGATGTATGTGTGTGTGTGCGTGTTTTATTTATTTTTTGCCAACACTCACCCATTTCCAATCGCGCTTCGCTGAGCCTTTCGGTACTTGTTTTGCTTTTGTGCAGGCGGCGGCATAACTTTTCGATAAATTCATTTTTATTTATTTATTTTATTTCAATCGTTCCGCGTTCTCGTGAATCACATGCCGATTTTGCTGTTGTTGTTGTTGGTCGGTTGTTTTCTAAGCTTTGTGTTAGTGAATTTGTTTTCCGTGGTGTTCTGCCGGTGCAGAAGTGGACTTGAATATTTTGTTATGTTTTCAGATTTTTCCGGTTTTTATTTGGTGCGAGAAAGGTTGGAGAGATTTGCGATTCATTTATTTGGAATTGTGGGCGCTTTTTTATTTGGGGTAGCAAATTGTGGAAAATGAATTCCGATAAAAATATGCACTGTTGGTTGCATACATTTCCGGTGGAGTAAAATATTTGCCTGTGCGCTGTAGAACACATGTAACAATTTTGCTAGGGATGAAAAAAAAACCGAAATGAACAAAGGGATTGTGGCATGTAATAAATTTGTAGCAAATTCAAACTATTCTGCGGGGAGGATTACTGGTAATTGAATTTAAGCTGTCGTTAGCCTCGGGAAATTTTAGCAAACCTACATCGGTTTTGTGAAATTGAATTTCCCACTGCCTTTGAATTAATGAGATCCCACCGGACCGGAGGAGCAGCGCCGATTCGCCTGCAGAGCTGTGTGCCCCACAAACCAGTTAGAAAGCAATCTTAACTAGATTCTGCCAGCTGGGATCAGGCATCGAAATGCCAATAAACCGCTCCTTGTGCAGCAGTCCCAGTGATATATATGCAAAATTCGTACCAATGCCATGCAGCCTTGAGACAAAAGCCATCACGTACCTCTCTCGCTTCCTCCGTATAGAAAATTAGAAAGACATCCCAACAAGACAGGTGGTCCCTCCTGACAAAGAGATGTAGAATAGTTGATTGAACGAATCCAGCCCCTCCAGCTCCTCATTTTTTTTCTTGCGGAAAACTGATCATGCGGGTTTGCATTGGAATCGTTTCTCGGTAGCACAATAACAAGAACACAAACACATACACACACACACGCACACAGTCACATGTCCTGTCAGTCTCGCATAAAGGTGCTCTAATGAAGATGAAAATCCCTGAAGATTTTCCTTTCAATTTACTTCCCAATGCCTGAAGCGGTGCCGGAGAGACGTCGTCTCTGTCTCTGACTAGGATGAAGATTGTTTATTTGAATTCCTCCCAGTTTGACTTGGGTTGTGACTGTCTCTTTCAGCAGAAACGGAGCAATTTCGGGACTCGGTGACAACGCTGGTAAGACCGGAAGCTACCTTCGTTGAGAAGGGTGCAAGTTGAATCGATGTTTTGGTGAATTATGTCTCACTAGCCACAAGTCCCCACCAGTCGAATTCATACAAAATTCATCAATTGACGAACAATCAGTATCCTTCCTTGGTGACGACGAAAGCACACGTGAACAGCAGCAAATCGCTCAAACATTGCCACAAGACATCGCCCCCATCTCTATAGCTACCGGAGGATTTCCCGGAATTCATCCATTCATCTATCCATCAATCCGTCTATCAATCAATTTGTACCTCATTCTGTTCACTGCTCTTCGTCTGAAGCTCCACCAGAACACGCATCGAATCGCCTTTATCTCGGTTCGTCTTACGTGCATACGTGATCCGGCATAACTAAGCCCAGGGGGCATCCATTTACATGCAGCTGCTACTCGACAACGACTCAGCATCGAAGGATTGAGATTTTAATTTACGCCCTCTGCTGGTGGTTGCTGATGGCAAGTTGCTGGAGACAAACTCTCAAAAATCGCCCGAAACTGATTATGAGTGACACCCGTGCATTTTGCGAAGATAAACGAAATTCGTCTTCCGTCAACGGGATGACCGGTGACTAGGCGAAGATGATGGCCCCGACATCGACGGATGGGTTGATTGATGGGTCCGAAAAATTTCGGTGACGCCAAATCGAATTGGATTAAGTCGCCATCCGAAAGCCGCCGCTATCTTAATCACCCATCATCAATTGCAGCGCTGTAGGTTGTATAGTGTGTACAAATATCCAACCCCTTTCCGAACGACGGACGGGTCGCCCTTAGCACTCGGCAAAACCACTTGCTATTTCACTGTGCGGTGTTGTGTCGGTCCGAAAAGTTAGTCGGCTAGCCGGGCCACACCGTTCGGAATCGTTTAACGTAATAATGATAGTCTAATCTAAATAAAATCTCCAATTTAGGAATTAATATATTATTTCTATTGTGTCGTGCGGTTGGAAAGTTCGTTCTCCCACAGAACGAGAGTTGTCCGGCATGGAGGTTTAATTTCCACTTGGTGTGTTACTTTGGCACCGCCACCGCATGGTTTTACATAAGTCAGTACATGTGTTTGTTTGTTGTTTGTTTGTTTGAGTGAAATGAGACGGGAGTTTGGGCTTGGGCTTGGGGGGCAGTGGGGCAAATAACCGAAAGCAGTCATGTGGAAGAGGGGTTGTTTATGGTTTTCAACGAAATCCAGCCGGAAAGTTAGACCCATTGGGAAAGTTCAAGGTTTGTGTTTTATGAGGGAGTTTGGCCGCAGGCAGATTCGTGTAGTTTAAAGCAGAGCTGCTCAATTTGTTCGCATTTGAATTTCTTCATTTGCAAATAATTCGTCACAACATATTTGTAGAAAAAAAAACTCCCAGACTGATTCAATCAGTCCCCCTTCCATTTTCAGGGGGGGTCACACGATTTCAATTGATTTCCTGTTTTCATTTGCTCTGTCCCAATCGCGCACATTCATCACCCGGCTCCGATAAACAAATCTATTTTCCAATGTTCGCCAGCGTCCCTGGCGGCAGAGGCAGAACAAACAAGTTTTAATTCAATACACAAACTGATCAGCAAGGAAAATGAATTGATAAAAAATGGCCGTCGATTGTGCACAAAAAGCTGATGGTCAACGGCCGAACAGACGCGGACAGTCGTCGTGTCATTCGCATACAATTTATCGGAAATAATGTGCTGCAAATTGAATTTCTGAATTGACAACATCATCGTCATCGTAATCATCATCATCGTCGTTTTCGGTGCAGCAGCATCAGCATCAGGCAAATAACGCCATTGCAGATGGACATGGACTGAATATCGCATCCATGAGAGGAACGTGGAGTTTCGGGGCCAATTAAGGATTCAATTCAAAAACATGAATTTCGAATGGCGAGGGGCGGTGCGCTGCGTGCTTCCTGTGGCGCTGAGCTCAATTTCCAACACGAAAATAAGCGATTATGACAATTTAAAGTTCACAACTAGCTGGCTCCGGTGCTGCTGATGTTGCTGGATGTCGTACACAAATTATGAATTAGCTGCTGATATGGTGACTAGAGAGCGCTGCGCCAGTGCTGCGGCGGCACCATCATCATCCGATAAGCAGAGGCGATTTAATTCAATTCACACATTTCCTGCTCCTGTGAAAGGGCTCTGAGCCTTGGTCAATTTGCCCGGGCAGGGCTAAATGTTGTTTGTGGAAATCGACCAATATCAATGCGGCCATAGAAGGTTTGTTAACAACGATTTCGTCCGATATTTTCACTAGGTTTTGTATTCGATTCTGGTTATATTATGCCTCTTTTGTTGCGTCAAAATCTTACTTAAACTTTCAGTTTTTATCCATCATACAGAAGCCTGCGTCAAGAGGAAGGCTGCCCACCGAATCTTCCGGTCCGCCTCTAAGCATCTTGCATCTCGGTATGCTTAAAAAAATGGATGGGAACTTTACTGAAAATGCTAATGAAACTCTGGTACTAATGATGCATACTCACTTCCCAGGGTCTCTTCCTACTACTGATCAACAACAAGATCTAAGCTGCGTACAAAGTGGCGCAACTACAGCATATGCGGTACAAAATAAACATAGCAATGACTCTGCAAATTTAGTAAATAAGATTTTCACTAACTCAAAAATTGAATGGGACTCATTTAGTCCCTTCAAATCTTCTGGTCCAGACGGAATTATTCCGGCACATGTCCAAAAATGTAAATCTGTAATAATTCCCGACTTAAACAGACTATTCAAAGCCAGCTTCTTACTGGGATATATCCCAAAAAAGTGGAGGCAAATCAGAGTAGTATTTATACCGAAGGCAAATAAAAAGACAAGTCTTCACCAGAGTCATTTAGGCCTATAAGTTTATCATCAATATTGTTGAAATTAATGGAAAAACTTACTGATGAATATGTTAAATCTGAGATACTAACCAATAATCCATTATCAAAAGCACAATTCGCTTATCAGACAGGAAAATCAACTGTAACAGCCCTTCACATTCTAGTTAAAAAATAGAAAAGTCCTTCACTGCTAAGGAAATTCTGTTGGCAGCGTTTCTTGATATCGAAAGTGCTTTTGATAATGCCTCCTTCCACTCGATGATAAGACCTATGAAAAATCGTGGCTTCAACAATAAAATAATTAATTGGATTGTTGAAATGCTATCCTAAAGAGAAATATCAGCAAGTCTTGGAGGCTCAGGGGTGAAAGTAACTGCTGTAAAAGGCTGTCCTCAAGGGGGCGTCTTGTCTCCCCTCGTATGGTCTCTTGTTGTTGATGATCTCCTTGTAAAGCTAAAGTTTAAAGGATTTGAAATAATTGGCTTTGCGGACGACATTGTCATTATAGTCCGTGGTAAATACGACACTATCATGTTTGAGAGAATGCAAATAGCATTATCATACACACTATTGTGCGGAAACGGAAAATCTCCTTCACTGACCTTAAACTAGGAGGCGTTAAACTGTCTTTATCTTCAGAGGTCAAATATTTAGGCGTAACTTTAGATAAGCATCGTTGCTGGAACAATCATATTGACCAACAAATACGAAGGCAACCAATGCCTTCTGGAGCTGTAAAAGAACTTTCGGCAAGAAATGGGGCCTTAAGCCTAACATGATTCACTGGATATATTCAACTATAGTCAAGCCCAGAATCACGTATGCCTCGCTTATCTGGTGGCCGAAGACTAAACAGACAAAGGCTCAAGAGAAACTGAACAAGTTGCAAAGGCTTGCTACTATCTCTATAACTGGGGCAATGCATAGTACTCCTTCAAAAGCACTAGATGCTCTACTCAACATTCTTCCTTTAGATCAATTTATACTACAGGCTGCGGAAAAAAATGCTCTAAGGCTCAAACGGTCCATGAATTACTTCGATGGAGATCTTATTGGACACTTGAATATCCTAAAAGAGTTTTCGATAAATCCTTTAATATTGATAAGTGAAGATTGTATGCTTAGGAGAAACTAGTTCAATCATAAATTCACAGTCCATGCAGCTACTCGTGCTGATTGGGATAACATGATGATACATACAAAAAAAAAATTTAAGGAAGGGGCAGACCAAAATCGTGACTGAGGAGGGGGTCACTTTTGCGTGACGTAATTAATGGACGTTACCTATGCTGATATTAAGTCAAGTAGCAAAATAGTTGGTAGAATATAATTGTATGAATTGAAAGCTTACGAAAAAAGAGTCAACTCCGGGCATCGGCTGAGAACGGATGTGTCGGTGCTTGTTTTCGGCCTATTTTGTTATCGAGTCTAGCGTTGTCTGTTTTTCGGTTAGGGAAGAACAGTACAAAATGCACTGGTGGGGTAGAATGACCCACTCAATAAATATGCTGAAATCTTGAAAACTATAGATTTAATGGAATTATATTTTATCAAATTTTAAATAAAACAAGCATAACTCATAATTTGGTAGTAGACTAAGGCACTATTTATACCAAATATGATAAAAATTGAAGAAATTGTCCCGACTGTTACTCACATGTAAATAATAGTGTTATTTAAATAAGCTTTTAACAAGCGTTAATATCCATGGTTTATAATAAATCCACTTCACATAAACCGCACACAACAAAACATCAAGATAGTGTCCACTTAGTGTAATTCCACTTATTTTCAGAATATTTAGACAAAAGCATGCGAAACTAAAACGGGGCAAAACGCACTGTGTTGTTATGTATACGTCTACACGCTAAGAAAAAAATACTCAGTGGAGCGGTTAAATGTATGAAGCCAATGTTGGGTATACAAAACTTACTTCTGGTAAAATTCTACTCAAAAGTAAGTAATTTGAACCCAATGGTAGACAAACACAAATAAACCCAACGTGCTACCTACATATAACTGCTCCTTTGGGTCCTTTTTTTTAAGCGTGTATATAATGAGGAGTTGGCAGCATATCACAACGTTTTGCGCAACGTCTTTATTCTATAGCCATTGGCTGCTTGACAACCAAACAGAGCCAAGAGGACGTGGCGATATGTTGCAACTTTACACATCTAATGAGTAACTTTTTATAGCTGTGTTTTTACTTTTTACAAGCGGTGCATGCTATCCCATTAATGTGGTGCATAATATACCAGTGCACTATGGTACGAATGGAAAAATTTCGCGACAAAAATCGATAACTCGAAAACCATTAACTTTTTTTTATGAAAATGTTTATATTTTTATGTTAATCCATTTCCTTTTTTAAATAAAAAAATATATCACAGACAAACAGACATAACATATCGAACATTTGACATTACAAATCATCGTCACTAATACACCTGCGCGTTCTGTTCAGCACACTGTGATGGATGATTGAGCTGAATAAATGGCGGTAGTGTGTTAACGTTAAACGTAAGAAAATCGGAGTATACGCGCTATCTGTGGCGATATTACCAACTAAGAAACATTTGAAGTGGATGTTCAATGCGTAATCAATGCAAGAAACTGCAAGTGTTATGTATGTTTGTCTGTGTTAACACATTCACATTTGTTTACTTACATTTATTTACATCATTTTGTGTACATTTTTCTAATTATATTTATGTTTTTACATATGCAAAGTTTCATTAAATTAAAATATCTACAATTCTGTACAAGCGAGGAAAGCCTCTAAATCATATGAATAAAAAATTGAAAATTTTATTATCAGTATAAAAGGACCAACCTAGTCACCACCCAAATCAAGAGATAGATCTTATTTTTTAAATTAAATCTCCTGAAGACATCATCTGTCTAAAGTTAATGGTTTTTGGGTTATCGATTTTTGTCGCGAAATTTGTTCATTCGTACCATTGTGCAGTGTTGTGGTGCGTTTTAACCCAATTTTAGAGTGCATATTGAGCAGTTTTTTTTTCAGTTGAAATCGTTGATGAAATAACTTCATTGTGTGTCGTAGTTGTCCAAGCTAACTCGTGTTTTACCCGTGTTAAATTGGTTTTATTTTGTCGTGTTTAGTGGCGCTTAATTTATTATTGTATCATCCGTTCCTACGAAACAAATTTTGTTTGTCTGGTGCCAATTCACGTATTTAATTCGGGTTTTAATTTGCATGTGTTGTGTCGTTTGCTGCGTCATGAAGGGCGATACGGTCAAAATTTGGTCAATATCAACTTGACGTATTTCTTTCAATTTTGCATTTAAAAACCTGAACACCCCTCATTTTGAAGGTGTATGTGTGTAGAGTGTTGCTCCTATTTTGATTTTGGAATTCACTCTTCAGTTGTCAAAATGCCGTCCAAGCAAGAAGAGCAGCGTATCAAAATTTTGCTCGCGCATCGCGAAAATCCGAGCTACTCGCACGCAAAATTGGCAAAATCGCTAAAAGTTGCCAAATCAACCGTTACAAATGTAATTAAAGTGTTTGGGGAACGTTTGTCGACAGCCAGGAAGTCTGGATCGGGGGAAATCGAAAACCGGAAGCCGCTGAGACGACAAAGAGAGTTGCCGGTAGTTTCAAGCGAAACCCTAACCTATCTCTCCGAGATGCCGCAAATAAGCTGGGTGTATCGTCTACAACCTGCATCGAGCCAAAAACGAGCCGGACTATCGACTTACAAGAAGGTAGTGACTCCAAATCGCGATGATAAACAAAATACGACGGCCAAAGCGCGATCCCGGAGGCTGTACACGACGATGCTGACGAAGTTTGACTGCGTGGTAATGGACGACGAAACCTACGTCAAAGCCGACTACAAGCAGCTTCCGGGACAGGAGTTTTATACGGCAAAAGGAAGGGGAAAGGTAGCAGATATTTTCAAGCACACGAAACTGTCAAAGTTCGCAAAGAAATATCTGGTTTGGCAAGCCATCTGTACCTGTGGCTTGAAAAGCAGCATTTTCATAGCTTCCGGGACCGTCAACCAAGAAATTTACGTGAAAGAGTGTTTGAATAAACGTCTGCTGCCTTTCCTGAAGAAACACGGTTGTTCCGTACTGTTTTGGCCGGATTTGGCATCTTGCCATTACGGTAAAAAGGCCATGGAGTGGTACGCCGCCAACAACGTGCAGGTGGTTCCCAAGGACAAGAACCCTCCCAACACGCCAGAGCTCCGCCCAATTGAGAAATACTGGGCTATTGTCAAGCGGAACCTAAAGAAGACCAAAAAACTGCTAAGGACGAGCAGCAGTTCAAGGCAAACTGGCTTTCTGCGGCGAAGAAGGTGGACAAGGTGGCTGTACAAAATCTGATGGCAGGGGTCAAGCGTAAGACCCGGCAATTCGGATTTGGAAAAGCGGAAGCCTAACTGAATATTTTTCCTGAATTTTATACTAATTGAACTTGAAAAAGAAATTTAATTTGATTTTTTAAATAAACGATTTCACCGATTTACACGCGTTTTCCCATGACCAAATTTTGACCGTATCACCCTTTATACTGATCTTAAAGCAGCGTTTGATACATTCAACCATGAAATTCTGCTGGCGAAGCTTTCAAAACTCGGCACATCGGAAAGATTGACATCATGGCTGTGCTCGTATTTAACAGGCAGGGCTCTGCGAGTAAAACTTGATACAAGCATTTCCTGTTGCTTTACGAACTCGTCAGGTGTTCCACAGGGAAGCAACCTTGACCGCTGCTGTTTGTTTTGATACTTCAACGACGTATTGCTTCTACTAGGAGATGGCTGCAGGCTTGCGTATGCTGATGACTTAAAGCTGATTTTTTGTGGTACGGACTGCTGAGGATTGTACTCGTCTTCAATCATTATTGGATCGATGATTGGTGCCGTCGGAATAAACTTATGATCAGCATCTCCAAAGTGTATGGTAATGTCGTATTACCGCATCAAGCAGCCGATTGTTTTCGACTATACCATCAATGGCGTCGTTCTACATAGAACCGACCAGTTCAGCGATTTAGGTGTTCTACTGGATCATAAATTATCGTTTAACCTCCACCGCTCTGCTGTGATTTCTAAGGCTAATCGCCAGCTAGGGTTTGTGTCAAAAATCTCAAGAGACTTCACTGACCCGTACTGCCTGAAAGCTCTCTATTGCTCACTTGTACGACCGATCCTAGAAAATGCCGCCTTGGTGTGGCTTCCTTATCAATTGACTTGGAGCTTGAGGATAGAAACAATACAGCGCAGGTTTATCCCGCTGGCATTGCGTAATCTACCATGGCGTGATCCACAAAATCTCCCGCCGTATTCAGATCGCTGCAATCTGCTGCAATTGCAAACTTTGGAACGCCGACGGAAAAATCAACAAGCGGTTTTTGTTGCTAAACTTCTGAATGGAGAGGTCGACTGCTCGAGGCTTCTCTCTCAACTGAACATCCGAGTTCCTCCGAGAGCATTACGGAGTGGTACTCTTCTTCAAACCTGATTCCATCGAACAGCGTTTGGAAACAACGAACCTCTAACAGCTATGATGCGAGCGTTTACGACTGTCGAAGAATTGTTTGAATTTGGCGAATCTTCAGCTCACTTTTTGGCTCGTGTTTGTAATGCCCGTTTTATTTAGTTTTAAGTTTGTGTCATGTAGACAATAAGTCCGATGAACTAAATTAAATAAATAAATAAATAAATAAAATAAATAAAACGGGCGTTTTACCATGAGGTCGTCTTGGCATCATATTGGAAAAGGTTTAAAATATCATGAAAAACCATCGTTTAGAATTTAAATCACATTTGATCTACAACGAAAACATCGTAATGCACCATACTAAATAATTTATTTCTATATTTCAGCTTAAATTACCTAGAAATTCACGATATTGCTTAAACGGTGCATTTTGTACCATCCTCCCCTACCTATTGTTTGGTGGCACGAGTGATAGAGGGAGCACAAGAAAAACAACATGGCTGCTTCCGGTGTATTGATTCACCAATAATTATATCGTAACTGTTGGTTTCAATCGGTTTAAATCGGTTTTCCAGCATTATAAAAAACCACCATCACACTTTGCAAAAGCAGCGTGATAGTCAAGTAGGGAATAGATGTTGTTTTTGGCTCAAGAAATAGCAGCACTTCGTTTCCAAGATGCGTATTTTAATCGCGTTGGTTTGTGCGCTCCCATAAGCCGCCATGTAATCTCACAGCGGCGATTTTTCCACTGCGACGGGCTGCCGCGGTGGCTAAAAATTGCTGCAGTTTGCGGAGCCTTCATTTGTACGGCAGCGGAGCTGGTGCAGAGGCAGCTGGTGGTGGAAAGTAGCAAGGCTCTCAAACAGCGATCATCGCGATGAGGTAAAATGGCGGATTATGAGGGCGTACAATCGCGTCGGTTTTGTGCAAGCCGCCATCTTACCTCATCGTGGCGATTGTTTCGTCGCGACTTCGAAAACTCTGCTGTTTGGGGAAAGCGTCCTTGGGGGCGAGTAGCAGTCAGCAGAAGGTGGAAATAATCTGTCCTTTTAAGGACAATTAATTCAAATAAAAGAGTTGATTATTCAAGAATGAACTAATCTTGAATTAAGTTCGGTGCCGTCGGTAAAAATTTTACCCAGCTGGTTGGCGCTATCCATTAATTGATAATCTGTCCTTTTGAGGACAACCAATTAAATCAAAAGAGTTGTTTAAAAAGAATCAAACTTTTATTTCGTTTGGTTTGTGCGCCTAATATAGTGCCAATTCGCAACTGCAAAAACGCCTGCATGGAGGGCGAGCTGTCGGGAAAATTTTGGCTGGTTGGCGCAACCCGCGATGAATCAATAAATGCTACCAGATACAATCCATCTTTGCTACTGTCAATTTAAAATTTCAGCTTGAGAGTTTGTTTGATTGGGATTTTCGTTTCAAATTGTCGATTGGCAGCCAGTGGTATTAGCAAAACTTGTTTTCCCTTCGTCGCATAACTAAATCACACAAATTCTCTATCACGGACACCATTTTTGATGTCGAACATAATATTCCGAATCAACATTCTCTGTAAATTCCAATTAGTAGTGTTATAAACAGTTGTTCTGTTGTGTTAACGATTCGCGTTGGATAGAGTCCTACCTCTAGGAAGAAAACTTTTTTGTTATTATTGGGTTTGGAATATATCTAAAGATTTCTTTAAATTTCCGTTTTCGATGTTCAACAGAAATCTTGGATATCGTGAAAGTAGTTGAAACGATTCACAACCGCCGCTTATGAGCATAGAAATTGAGAATCTCAGCGCACATGCAGCAGACGTTTCAGCCGATAGTTCACTAACAGGAGCGGACTTTATTGCTGTAAGTGAAACTTGTCAGGAGGATGGTGCTGCAGTCGAAATCACTGGCTTCGATTGCATTGGTCAGGCAATGCGTGATAGCGTGAGTGTTGGATGAGTGGCCATATATAAAAGGTGTACGGCCCCTTCACCACAAGACCGCACATCATCGAGAAACTTTGCGCATCTTACGATGAGCAACTGGGAGTAGCCGATCAATATGGCGATATCTGTGCTTCAGAGCTAGTTATACGAGACACAGCGACGTTGCTCTTATCGATTTTCATTTCACCAGGTATGATTTAGAATTAGATTTCTTTGTTCGTTTGTTTGTTTGATATATTGTTCAACACTTTTTATATGATTTTGCCAGGTCTCACAATCAGAGAAAGGTATGCCAGTTATTGTGACTGGCAATTTTAACATCACTGTTCCAAAGTCAGAGAAACTTCCTTCTTTGATTTCATGAAGAAGTACCTTTATCTCGACTTGGCTTTGAACTGTGATTAAACAACTAGTCGTGATGAAGATTCTGCCGCTTTAACCTTCGTTCGTGACCTCCGTTTGCAATGTCAGCAATATTATGCATTTTTCTTGAACCACCGTCCAACGATTTTGATTTTCGACGAATAAACATTAAGTAATGTCAAGCGATTATGATTATAAAGATGAGCAAAATTATCATTAATTTAATAATTTTATATTCCCTAACAGATCCTTAACTATCTTCTAGGCCTTAAAGATAGTCCATCGTAAAACGTGCAACCGTGGCTGTGTCATCATTTAAACCAAAAAGGCCCTTTTTCAGGGCCACCAAAGAGTTATAAAGAGTGTTCAAGAGAATTTTCCCACGCACTGACTTCATAAAACCAAACGGCCCTTGGACTTAAACTGCTTCTTTCGGTAAGGGTAAGCGACCGGCACGAATAATTGAAACCCTTTTAACGCTAATAATAGCCACACAGAATTTCCTGACAATATAATGCATCACTTGGTTTAACGTAGTCTACGTCAACCGGTCGTGTCTTGTACACAACCCCACTGATTTTTTTTGATTGAAAACTATAAAATTAGTATCAGAATAAGGGTAACCCTTTCAGTATAAGGAGAGTTCTAAAATTCAAAATTTAACAAAATTTTGGAGGGTTCAATTTTTTTCTTCAAATTTATATCTCTTGAAGCTCTTAACCAGTTTCCTACAATAAGTGCGCAAAATGAAAGAAAGTTAAATGTGTTTATAGAATAAAAACTACATGGGACAGGTATTAATGTGTAATGAAAGTTATAATCATTTGTTTCAATATTTCTGTGATGATCGCCATTTGCAAAAAGTCTAATTGGCATGTTGCTCTTCGCATTGGCTTGCTTTACATTTGTGCTTTCATATAATATAGAGAACGTTTAAATTTCCGAGCCGTTTTTGAATTGTACAAAAGTTTTAAAGTATTCGACGAAGGGAAAGCTGAAACTTGTTAAACTACCGCTGGTTCAAACTCGTTAGATCTAATTGGATCTATCTTCTTCGAATCTGTCATATTTGACACAGTTGTTAGCAGATAATAGGAATCATTTATCTGCTGATTACTAGTAGCTGGCCAGGCCAGTTAATGCATTTTTACGCATAATAGCAATGATAATGGTGGTTGGTTTATAGCGTTGATACCACTCAACCGCCCTACCGAAAGATTGCTGCCAACTAGATCACACTTATGTCACTTGAGATTGCGCCAACAAGCTGGCTACAAATTCATCGCTGGTTTGGTTAACTGACTGCATTACCAGTGGCTGCCTAGCGGTGCTTAGTCGAGGGCTATGGAACCATCAGTTACTTGTCCAACGGTTGCTCGTCCGAGCACCGGCGATCAATGAAAATGCATTATTTATTTTAAATGTTAGCAAGTGTCAAATGGCAAGGAAGGAGACGGGCCTGAGGTTGAACTCCCGACCATCTACTCAGTAGCAGAACGGTAGCCACTGAGCTACCCATGCAAATAAATATAAGAAAATACTTCGCAATTAGCAGATTTAATGTGCAAAACAAAATGATCAAACATCACCTTATAATTTTAATCCGAAAAACAAAACATCACCTCATATTTGCGTTATTTTCAATAGTGCAATGTTTCTTAACCAACAGTTTTCAATATTGAAATCGACGCGTAGAATTTCTTTTCGATCGATTGGGGCAAATATTTTGAAAATGATTTGAGGAACGACTGAGATATTAACGCTCAAACTCTGACCACTTTTTGTGACGGTTGCAATTCGATTTTTTTAAATTGTGCCCCAGTATAGAAAACAAAGACGTAGTCCCACGTCAAAAAAACTAGAACTAGTGTGAAAACTTGAGTGATCTCAGACGTTGCGAATCAAAACAACCCCAAAAAAGGAGAGAGTTCCTCTCCCATGTGCGCATTAAAACAGAGTGCACACAGTATATCACTAGAATAACTATCACAAAGCCATCAGTGGTATATGAGCGCTTTCCATACGTCATCTTTTGCCTGTTGGGGTGGCGGACTTGTCCGTGCCTCGACCTACCCCGCACTGGGATGTTAGGCAAAAGATGATGTCTTTGGTTCGAGTACCACTGTACCCATGCCCTTTCGCTCAACTTTCAAAAACATCTGTTCTATTTCCAACCTGCCGTACACTGACGGAACTTCCAACACTCTCTCTTCATATATTTTATTCTAGCAAAAAACATTAATGTTCACTCTTGGTGCCTCATGGTGATGAGCGAACATCTCCTTCTACATAGAACTAGTTATTAAATATCAGTATCAATTGACAAATATCGAAAACATTTGTTTTTCTTTGTATTAATTGTATGTTGGCAATGGACGTTTTAACTGAATTTTTTTCGCCACATGCCACAGAAAAGGACCGTATGATGCATTGGGAGGAGTTTTGAAATGAAACGCAACTAATAACAACGATTATAAAGCTATATTCCTTCGCAATTTTCAAGAACGATACAAGTATTAAGATTTTTTTTCAATAACACACATTGCAATTCTATTTATAAACGGTTTTCGATGTCCGATTAAAAGCACTGCCTAAAACTGTTAAATTTAATTGAGGCATTTGTATATTTTAAATAAGCAAACCAAAGAAGAACCAATAAACAAATTTGATCTTAAATCAATCTTTCGTTCTGTTCGAAACAATTCATATACAGTGTGCCATGACAACGAGTGGACGTGTTTTTTTCTTGTCATATGCTTTTGCTCGTTTCGAACAAATTCAAAAGTATTTTCTTCTATTTATCAGTACAGTCTTAAAGGCTTAGTCGATCAGTGTTGTGATTGGAAGCATCTCGCATGTGGAGAAAACATCGACAAGGAAATAAGGTGAGTGTACGAGAAGAAGCAGGAAGTGTGATTTTAGAGGTTGGTTGTTTTCTAAACTGGGCGATAGTGTGTGGAAAACTAAGTTGAAGCGTGTGCTTGCGTTGATTACTGACATACGCACAGTTTTAAAGAATCATTCAATTTTCTGCCTTATCTAATGCACCTAAAGGAAATGCTAGGTTTGGCATAAACTAACGGAATCTTTCATGTAAATTTAAGCCAGATATCGCTGGAATCAGGTCTGTTGTATGAAAGAATGCAAACCATGTTGTATGCAATATGAAAAATTGCTAATAATTACGTTGTTTGCGGTTGATTTGGCTTGCAATGAAATGAGGGAAAATTTTTGTACGTCTTTAAAATTCATTATATATTTCGTGTGGGATCAAGTCCCTATCACTTCGAAGTTTTCTGAGCTCAAACTATAAATACTATTAGGACTTTCGGCATGAAGTTTTTGAGAATTGTTTTCTCCACTGGAGCATCAGTGATTAGCAATTTAAGCAATTAGCTCAACAATCGTGAAGTGCTAATTAACCTAACCTATACTGCCTGTAACCGCATATCAGTCCCATATTGAAAAACAGCAAACCGAGAAAACGATCATTCAAGTTGGGAAAGCATTTTTCTTGATTCAACCTGTTTGGCGTACTTTTTTACTCTATAATTTGATAGTTTATGTGTAATAGTATGCATTGTTTACTATGCAATCAAAAGTAAAATAAAAAAAATGTGTTTTTGAAGAAAAAACGCATTGGGACAAAATATGCAGTTACTTTGTCCATCAAGCATAAATGTAACCGCATACCAGTCCCATTCTGTTTGTTCAACAATATCGCTCTGAGGCAGTATGCTTTGTCATGGGGTTCGTTCAAATATTACGTAAGTCATTTTCCGACCATTTTAACTCTCCCTTCACCATGTAGTACTTTCGTAAGATATGATCAACACCCCTCCCTTTCCATGTAACTTGGCCAAAAATGTAGAATTATAAATTTTGAACATAAAAAGACGCGAAACCTGCTTCCGTTATTTAGCGTATTATGTAATATTTGACCGACTGGAACGAGTTGAAAATTGCTGTTCTAAGCTTGTGTTTTACGGAGATTTCACATTTCTTTACGAAATCAACATGTCCTAGAGCTAATCAAGAGTTACTTTGATGATAGTGATGAAACTTCTGTTGACGAAGATTGTGGATTTGATGCGATGACAAGAGCTGCTAAGTTATTTCTACCTAGAATCGTGAAAAAATTCAAGGGCTTTGGTCGAATTTCACTTCTTTCTTGTAGGACAAAAAAGAAAGGAATCATGGCAACTCGATAATGTGAGCCAATTCTTATTTTCAAATACAGATCAGTTTAATAGGATTCCAAAGATATATTATCGTGAAGTAAGGATCCCTGTATCTTCACTACAGTAACTCTGTAAAAGGTGAGGACTTGAAGTGCTGCAAATTATTTACAAACCAACAAGAAAAACTAATTTCAGCTGACGACTTTGATCTAGAAGTTCAATTGAAAGGACAGGAAAAACCAATTAACTTAAAACCATTTTACTATTGGTTGAGGAATAGAAGAAGAGATCTTTAATTGAATTGTCTCAAACTGGAAAAACGGGAGACTGATTGGTAGAATGGATTTTTATTCCAATATTATTCCTGTTTACAATTACATTTTTTGCTTAATTTATTATTTTATCATGTCTTTAAGAAGGATTAAACATTTGAGAAATACAACCATAATTCTAAAAGGTGTTGAATATTTGTATTCTACTGCCACTTCTAAAATGGGACTCATATGCGGTTACTTCAATAATGGGACTCATATGCGGATACTTTCAAGATGGGACAAACCGACCTGATATTTTTTTCACATTTTTTGTAACTAACTGCTAAATTTTATTATTGCTTTTAAAAATATGATAAAAAATAATGCAATTGCGCAACATAACTCAAAAACGTCAAAAAGTAATATGGGACTGATATGCGGTTACAGGCAGTATAAATCATATGGAAAAAGGACTCCCTTCACTTTCACCTTAAGTGGTTAAAGAATAAAATTAGCAAAAAACAAAAATGCAAAGAACAAAACACGAAGAGAGGGAATGATGCATTTTGTTGCACACGAATGTGTATTTCTTCGTGGGATGACCAGGAAGAAGTTCGGCAGGCAGAAACAATCCGTTGACGACAGACACAGTGGAACAGTTTTCCAGACGAAATGAGCATTCTCTCTTACAACTTACGTCATGAAGAGCAGCTCAATTTATAAGAGTTCACCGGTACAGGACGCCGAAGACGTGCTGCGTATGGAAGGCAGGCTGCCCAGGTAACCAATAAGCATTAGCATATGCAGTAAATTAACCCTAAATCTGCATTTCAGAAGCCACAAGCTTTATATTAGCATTACATCAGCATCTTGAATGCTAGCTGTTGTAAAGCTGCATTTGAAATGCTATTTAAATTCTTTTATCCTGTTATCAGCATTTCGAATGCAATATGGTATTAATGAAGCATTATCAGTTGTATATTGGGTCAAAAGTAGCATTTATATTGCACGGCGACTTGAATGCTTGATAGGCTGCCGTAGACGCTTTGGAACTGCTTATTGGTTACCTGGGTGGCAAATTACGAAGAGGGTTCGTTCGACAAGAAGTAGCCGATAAACTTGTCACGCTTCCACGAAGTAAAGCAGAAGTCGATCCAGACTACCATGAAGAGTTCAGACATGCCAATTCGGAGACCGTGTTCAACAACATCAGACAGTGGTTCCAGATTCCGGAAATCCGTCCAGCAATACACCAGATAGTGAGCAAGTGCACCTGCTGTAAAGTCAACAAATGTCGTCCACAGTCACCAA
Organism: Aedes japonicus; assembly: GCA_034211315.2. Lineage (NCBI taxonomy): Eukaryota > Metazoa > Arthropoda > Insecta > Diptera > Culicidae > Aedes > Aedes japonicus. Next base: position 17,891 of record JASCZW010007413.1, read on the forward strand.
AAATGGCTCCACTTCCAGTTGAAAGAGCCAAGAGTTATTTTGAAATTTTAACGCGAGAAAAAATATTTGCTGTCATCATCGATCAAGGCACACTTCGATCCATTCTGTAATTTCAACAGTATTTAGAACCACCCATGAAATCTTGTCCTCTTCGTGTTTTATAAATGTATGGTACCATGTTTTAAGAACAATTGCAGCAATGGAAAAAGTATTTTAAGCTCGATCGTTAGTCAGAGTGATATATAGAATACGATAGATCCAAACCGCTCCGAACTTTACATGTTGTTCAAAACGTGTATAATACCTTTATAAAACATACAATTATAAATCATTCTGAAAAGATGTTTTGTGTGTTATTTGGGAACCTTAAACATCATCTTTCTAGAGTTTGTATAAGACATGATAACCTTGAGCTGAACGTCATTTTTTTTTAATTAATGCGCTGCACTAAAGTTCATCAAACAACCCATCCTCCATTCGCCAGTCGTCCATGCTAATTGTCCTTCCTCAGCATCAGCAAGAATGTGCCCAATTCAAAGTCACCCATCGTCGTCCCAAATCAAGCGTTGCCAAAGTCCAAAATTATCCCCTTATCAAGTGCTGTTGTACCCACTAAAAGCATTCCTAAACACTATCATCAACAGAACAACAACAGCAGAAATAGCATAACATTGCCACCCGGGAACCCAAATCCCATCAGCCACCCGTGTGGGACCAGCCAAGCGAATGTCTACAACAACGACTCCTCTATAGGAAAACATTACTGACCATTAGAAGCCCCTCCCCCCTTTCCAAACCACCCTTTTGCTCTGGCACTGGAAACTGCAACTCAGTGCCAAAGGACCCGAAACGACCGAACTGAAGCTCACACACAAAAAGTACACACCATTGTGCAACTGTCCGGATAGACATGATCCCACAGTCGCAGCATACACAAACAGTGAATTCGAATTCAACGAAGAAAAGAAAAAAAAAGAAAACGAACGAGAAACAAACCCAGTAAACGAGGGAGAGAGTGTGGTTAAGTATCTGAATCGAAACGAAACGAAAATTGTATGTATTTATTTTCACTTCACTGAACGTCAACTACACATACTAATACTGGTCGTCCTTGTCCTTCCTTGCTGGCTTGCTTGCTTGCATCCTTGTGCAATGTGACCAAATCGGGATCTTACTCACAGACTCTATCTAAACGAACCGAAATAAAATTGGTACATCTCGTCATCACCATCATCACCATCATCATCATCATCATCACCCGGCATGAGTTGTCTGTCCAGTCCATGCTGTCATTGTTGCTCTCGCATTCAGTTCAGTTCACCCATCGAGCAGTCTAGTCAGGAATCTCCGGTTCGACTGCTGTCCGGTCTTTCATCGACAGCTCCTGGGTTTTTTCTCTCGTCACTATTCGACTCGAACTGGACCCCTTTCGTGACAAAGTTTTTTTTCCCCCCAGAAGCGAGCGAGCGAACGAAGAAGCACATACAAAAATTCTAAACGAAGCAAAATAGCTGAAACTACTTCCAAACATACAATTCCCCCCCTCCACAATTCCACCGGCTCTAATCCTTCGGATGATGATCCAGCTCTCCCGAGGCTGCAAAACACAACACGTAGCGATACCTAATTCTTCTCGAACGAGCAAACTCCGGAATCAGCATGAAACATTGTGATACACTCGGAATGGCCATCATCCGTCCACCCGCATGTGAAAACGAGAACCCATTTTCTGCCCGAGTACACTGGAAAATTATATTCTTTACACTTTTTTCTCCTTTTTTTTATGATAATGCACATTAAGACTCCATTGAAGGACGCCCACCGACGTCGACGTTGTCCTCGTCGTTGTCGTCCCAGGACCGTATAATCCTTCCAAGAGTGCAATAACAATTCGCCGAGATCCAGTCCCGTTTACAGCGGCCACGTCGTGTTCGTCGTTCGTCGCCACGGTCGATTATCAGTGCTTGGACAGACGTCGTCGTCGTCGTCGGGCAAACGGCGTCTTTATTATTTACAATTAGTTTTAATTTTATTTCCTCCCGCGGAGAGCTCATATCCACGTTCGTCGGTTACTGTTTGTTTCGCGGTTTTACTCGAAGGCACGAAGGATTTGGAAACAAAGCGATAAACGGGTGATACGTACTATTAGTGAAGTAGTAAGAAGTTGGACTTATCCACTTTTGGCGAAATTGGGACCGTCTGAGGTTTGGATTTCATAGGATGTTGTTTCCATTGCGACTCAATTCTCTTCAGGTTTGTTGAATGTGTTCAAAGTGTTACAATTTTAATTGCCACATATATTGAACAGCCATTTTATCAACAAAGTCGGGTAGTGAAATAAAAATATGAAAATAAAATTAAACATTTTGTTTTGATGTTTGTTCCATTGTATGCATTGGATAAAAATGAACTGTAGAGTGTTCCGCAAATTATAAGCACACTTAATTGTAGTGGACATTTGTGAAAATAAAATTAGAATCTTTGGGGATTTGCAAATTTGTAATTAGCAAGTTTAACAGGCACCACTGCCATACCACAGAAGATCTACACAGGTAGGGAATGCTTTGAAAAATAAAAACGAGAGAGAGAGAGAGAGAGAGAGAGCGATAATTCCACATGTTGGATTGAGCCAGTGTTGCCACATGCACGGATTTATCTAGATTGACACAGATTTTTTTGTTTTTTTTTTTCCATACAGGTATCTGTACGTAAAGATTACAGATTTTAGAGATAAACCAAGATTTTCAAGATTTTTGACAATTGCTTGTCTACTCGAAAACCTCAAATTTAAAAATAAGTACATTTTAGGATCCAACTTTTTTACCAAGTCTACTATAAGTGTGGAGTTTAAGGCCCATGACGCAAAATAAAACAATTGACACTGAAAGAACACTGAAAGATCAAAGTCAGTTCCTGCGTATGTCCAAATGACTTCTGCATACATTTTTTGAGATAATTTTTTAAGAAAATTGTATATGGTTTCCCAAAGATTATTTATTTATTTATTTATTTATTACTAGCTGAACCCGGTGCGAGCCTTGCTACGCATGCAACTAAATTAATGAAAATTCAATAGAACCTGCTCATTTATGTTGTTTTTGTGAATGCATCTGGTTAAAATATTTTCGTTTACTAATGTAATTTCTGAAAAAAAACAAAGATTTATGTTTTTAATTAAACTTTTGGATCGGTAGTTTCTATAGGTCTTTCTTTCTGCGTAGAAGCATTTCATTGACAAAAAAATGTATCATCAAACGAAGCCGTATTCTGTCATTTTGAATGTAATTTTCCCTTGCGTAACCTTTGATCAACTTCTTGTGCATAATGTAGCACTGAGAGTAACTCAAGCATCCCCCATTCTTGGCTAAGCAGGGGTCAAACATCTATCAGTACATGCTTCTTACCCTAGAAATACACATTTTGAGTTGAAGTTGCATGGATAATTCTCATGTTTGGTTCCAATTTCTGTTTCGTATGTTTGAAACCTAAGATAATAAGAACCTTCTACGACCCCAAAATCCCCTCCACGCAAAATTTCACGCCGATCGGTTCAGTAGTTTTCGATTCTATAAGGTTCAGACAGACAGAAATTCATTGTTAAACACATAATAGCTGCGTCCGTTGCGTGCGCTGCTACGCTTGCAACTAAATGAAGGGAAATTTAATATAACTGGCATCTTTATGGTTTTTTCTGCCTTCAAAACCCCCCACATGCCAAATTTGATTCGATTTGCTTGTTTAGTTCTCGAGTTATGAAGTAATTTGTGTCTCATTTGTATGAGAGCCTCCGTTCCTGAGAGAGTAGGGGTCTCAAACAATCATAAGAAGCTTCTCCAGCCCCAAAAACCCCTTCATATAAATTTTCACATTGGTCGGTTCAGAACTTTCCGAGTCTATAAGAGTCTGACAAACAAACAGACAGACAGAAATTCATTTTTATGCATATAGAAATCTAGCCTCCAAAAACCTCCATATGCTAAAAGTGGTTTGATTTACTTGATTAGTTCTCCAGTTATGCAGAAATTTGCTTTTTATTTGTATGGGAGCCCCCCCCCCCTTTCAAAATGGGGAGGGGTATTGAACTTCCATAGAAATATTTCTTGCCTCCAAAAACCTCAACATGCCAAATTTGGTTTCATTTGCTTCATTGGCTCTCGAGTTATGCTAAAAATTATGTTTCATTTTTATGGAAGTCTCTCCTTTCGGAAGGTGGAGGGGTCTCAAACCACCTTAGAAACATTTGTTTCCTTCAAAAACCTCCATTTGCCAAATTTGGTTCCATTTGCTTGATTTGTTCTTGAGTTATGCAAAAATTCGTGCTTCATATATATTAGAGACCCCTCTTTCAGTGAGCGGAGGAGTCTCAAACCATAAAAGAAACATTTCTTGCCTTCGAAAAACTCCACACGCCAAGTTTGGTTCCATTAACTTGATAAGTTCTCGAGTTATTCAGAAATTTGTGTTTCATTTGTATGGAAGCCCCCCCTTTGGCCCATTCCAGATGACAGAGGAGTCTCAAACCTCTAAAGATACATTTCGGTCCTCCAAAAACCTTCAGATGTCAAATTTGGTTCCATATGCTTGATTAGTTCTCGAGTTACGCACAAATGTGTGTTTCATTTGTATGAGAGCCCCCCTCTTACAGAGGGCGGAGGGATGAAGAGTCACCTTAGAAATATTTCTTGCCTTCAAAAATCTCTACATGCCAAATTTGGTTCCATTTGATTAGTTCTCGAGATATATAGAAACTTTTGTTTCATTTATATGACACCCCCCCCCCCCCGAGAGAGAGGAGGGGTCTCATACTATCGTAGAAACAATCATTGTCTTTAAAATCCCCGCATGCCAAATTTGGTTCCATTTGCTTTATTAGATCTAGAGTTATGGAGAAATTTTAGTTTCATTTGTATGACAGCACCCCTCCTAGGAGAGGGGAGGGGTCTCAAACCACCATAGAAAAAAAAATTGTCTCCACAAAACCCCACATGCAAAATTTGGTTCCATTTGTTTGATTAGTTCTTGCGATATGCAGAAAATTCTGTTTCATTTGTATGGGAGCCTCCCTTTTTAGAGAGGGGAGGGGTCTCTGACTACCATATAAACATTTATTGCCTCCAAAAACTTCCGAATGCCTAATTTGGGTTCCTTTGCTTGATCAGTTCTCGAGTTATTCAGAAATTTGTGCTTCATTTGTATGGGAGCCCCCCTTTCCAGAGAAGGAAGGGGTCTCAAACCATCATAAGAACCTTCCCCGGCCCCAAAACCTGTTCCATACAAAATTTCACGCCGATCGGTTCAGTAGTTTTCGAGCCTATTAGGTTCAGACAGACAGACAGACAGACAGAAATCCATTTTTATATATATAGATTATTATACTTCATCTGACTATCCGTCTTAATGAATATTAAATATTGAAGGGGAAAAGCCTGTGAGCAAGGCGCAAAAACCCCATATCTACTTATTACATATACATGGAGAACACAAAACTTCTTAAAAGTATACATAACACAAAATAAATTAATAACATGAAAATTCTAATTCGTGGTCTAGAAATAAAAGTAATTATCCTCAGCACATAAGTCAGGTCTCGTCAAGTCCTCGTCGAACATCCGCCAAAAATTCCGAAAGTCTTCGCTTAAATGTTTCAACAGATGCATTGAAGTCGAACAGCAAGTACACCTGGTTGAACGTAGCTGACATAAAGCGGATGGGATCGTGCTGACCATACAAAGCATTGCGAGATTCAAGCATCAAGAAATCACGTTGGCGAAGTATTCGTTCTGGGGCGTATATATTCAGCTGCTCAAGGATCCTCGGTGAGTCCATATCGCCAAAAAGAATCTTGGCTACAAAAACAGATTGCGCAGTACTTCTCCTTTTTTCCAAGGTTTCTATGCCTAGCAATCTACATCGGTCCTCGTAGTGCGGTAAATTGAGCGGATTTTGCCATGGGAGATCCCGCAGAGCATACCTGACGAATTTCCGTTGGATTGATTCAATCCTAGCAATCCAGATCGATTGATAGGGACACCAAACCACAGCATTGGATTCCAGGATCGACCGCACAAGAGCACAATAAAGGGATCGAAAGCATAGGGGTCACGAAATTCATTTGCTATTTTGAAGATGAATCCCAGCTGTCGGTTTGATCTGGAGATAATATCGTCATAGTGTGATCGAAAGGTAAGAGCTGGGTCAAGGATAACTCCCAAATCCCGTACTTGACGAACATGTTCTAAAGGCTGACCGTCGATGATGTAATCAAAAACAATAGGCTCATGTTTTCTGTGGAACGAGATGACGTTGCACTTGTGAATGCTTAGTGTAAGCATGTTTCTAGAACACCATTCAGCAAAACAGTTCACATAATGTTGTAGTGTAAGGCAGTCTTGAACGTTTGTCACAACCATATAAATTTTTACGTCGTCAGCATAAAATAATCGGCAAGCTGGTGGCAGCACTGAAGAGAGTTCATTGATGAAAATGTTAAACAGTAGAGGCCCCAGGTTGCTTCCTTGTGGCACACCTGATAAATTAGTAAACGGTTCAGAGGATTTATTTCCAATCTTAACAATCAGTTTCCGATCTGCTAGATATGATCTGAACCAGCTGGTCAATGATGATGCGATACCTAATCTATCCAGTCGTTTGAGCAAAATCTCATGATCAACACGATCAAAAGCAGATTTCAGGTCGGTATATACAACGTCCACTTGTGTTCCATGATCCATTGCGCGCACGCAGAAAGAAGTAAATTGGACGAGATTCGTAGATGTTGATCTCTTGGGATAAAAACCATGTTGATCCAAAGAAATGTGGTTCTTACAGGAAGCAAACAGCATATCATTAATGATGATTTCAAATACCTTGGAGCAGGTGCACAGCGACGTTATTCCACGATAATTCTCGATGTTTCGTTTATCACCTTTTTATGCACAGGAACATGATGGAGAATTTCCAGCTAGAGGGAAATCTTTGCTGCTGCAAAGAGGTGTTGAACAACAGTGTCAAAGGATGAGTCAGAGCATCACAACATCTCTTCAAAATGCATGAAGGGATACCATCATGGCTAGGTGAGGAGGAATATTTCAGTTTGTTGATGGCAGCTACAACGTTCTGAGGAGTGACCTGGACATTTCCTAGTGAGCAGACATCGCGCGGTGTTTCTATACATGCATTTTCGACTTGAGCAGGAGATGACGTGGTATCATTGAAAGCAGACTTGAAGTGTTCAGCAAACAGATTGCACTTATCGGATGCAGTACTGGCGAGATCGTTACGTAGAAACATCTCAACTGGTAATCCATTATCCTTACGTTTGGAGTTCACGAATTTCCAGAAACTTTTAGGATTTTTTCTAAGTTTCTCTTGCATACGTAGAGTATAACGTTTGTACAAGAAGCAGTTGTAAGTCCGATATCTGCTACTTGCTCGATTGAAAGCCTGCTTAGCGAGTGGGCAACGAACTCTACAGTAATTTCGAAGTGCTCTCGATCTCATACGCTTTAAATGTCGCAGGTGTGTATTCCCCCAAGCCGGTTTTTGATTAGGTCTCCGCATAGGGACATAATCAGCGATAATGGTATGCATTATGCGAGTGAAACAACCAACAGCGTCATCAACATTTTCCATGGATTCCAAATTGGACCAGTCCGTACAAAAAAGTGCTTCTAGCATTCCTTCAAAATCTGCTCTGCAGAAATCAAAACTCGGTTCATCAAAAACATCTTCAAAATCGATACCTCGAGATACGTTGACTTCGACTATAAATGGAGGATGATCGGCGTCGGGAAGTGATAAAGGTTCCGCAGCAGCAGATAACGTGCATCGCTCGAGTGTCATCTCACATGCCAAAGCTAAATCCAAATAGCGACCGTTTCGGTTGCTGATTGTGTTGATTTGAGTTAAGTTATAAAAACTGAAGCCATCAAGTAACGCAGCACAAGCAACAGAGATGTGCGACTGCAAGGCATCTACAGTAGGATGACCGTTCCTCGAAGAGTCCCAAATTAGGCCAGACTGATTGTAATCACCAAGAAGAAGAAAGTGATCGTTGGCCCCAACGTTCGAGATAACTGCTCCAATAGAATCAATATGGTTTGCTATGCTGCTTAAATCAGCTTTTCGGTTAGGTGGAAGATATATAACTCCGATGCTAACGGAACAGTTAGGTAATTTCAACTTTACCCAAAGCTGCTCGAGTGAAAACATTGACAGGAGTTGGATCAATGCAGCAATTCAGATCGGCTGATACAGCAATCAGTACACCACCGCCACGAGACTTTTGGCTGTTTGTTTGGCTGCGGTCGTTTCTGAAGACGGTATAGGCATTGCCAAATAATTGCGATGAAAATATTTGCTCATTTAACCATGTCTCAGTAAATACGATGACATCATACTGTGATTCAGAGGTAGCGAGAAAAACGTCATCAATTTTTGTCCGTAAACCTCGTACGTTCTGATAGAATACACTCAACTTATCGTCGATACCGCTGTTCACTATTTTATTGCAGATCGCTGGCGGGAATGGCTCGACTACGGTGAGGGGATCGAGGGCTTCCACAATACTATTCTCGGTGCGTCCCGGTATTCGGCTAACACTAGTTGTTTCTTGAGGTGCTGTTTTCAAACTTCCTTGAAATAAGCTGGAATCGGAGAGCGAATCAGGTCTTGTCGAGCTTGTAGGAAAGTTGTACTTGCCTGTAGTTGCGTTTTGGAAGACCCTTTCCCCACAACCATACGTAGGGCCGGGACGGCTGCAGGTCGCTGGCGGGAATGGCTCGACTACGATGGGGGACTCAAGGGCTTCCATAGTGCTGAGTTCCGTGCGTCCCGGTGTTTGGCTTAAAAACCATGCGTGTGAAGGTGCATCCAAAACCGGTAGAAATATGCTGGAATCGGAAAGCGAATCAGGTGTTGTCGGGCTAACAGCAAAATCGTACTTGCCTGCAGTAGCGTTTTGGAAGACCCTCTCCCCACACCCACACGTAGGGCCGGGACGGCTGCAGGTCGCTGGCTGGAATGGCACGACTACGGTGGGGGATCGAGAGCTTCCATTACACTAAATTCGGTGCGTCCCGGTGTAAAAACAAGTGGTTGAATGTCATAACGTGGAGCATCAAATCGTTTTCCTTTGCAAATTATTAACGCTGCATCGCAACTACCGGTGGAGTACCCGTTGTTGGCGTCAGAAATATAGCGGAGGGCTTCCGAAATTTTTGAGTTGAATATTCCTCAAACTCACGGAACATTATGCCTTCCGGCCAAGTCGAAGGGTCAAGCGCGTTTGTCTTCAGTGAAGGGTCCAAACCAATTTTGAAGGAGATGAAGGTCATGTTGCTTGTATCTCTCCCTTTGGCCACCAGTTTGATAACCTCTGGGTCTTGGGTCAAATCGAGGTTTGCTCGAATCAATGCCAAAATTTCCTCGTTGGTGACATCAGGACGTATTCGAGACAAATAGAGCCAAAATTTGTTCACTGGTTGAGCGGTGATTGAAACGGATACTGTATTCTGGTCAACATGCTTGGAACCAGATTGACATTCGAACGCCTTTTGCTCTAAATCAGGTCCACGAGGTCGTTTGGCAGCTCGAGTTTGTCCGATTTGGGGCCATTGCCTGATCGCTGGTGATTGCATACACGGTTCGGGCTTATGCGATAACATCTTTATCTCCGTATGTAAACTACTGATTGCCTCAGTGAGATACACCAACGGAGATTTTTCATCAGCCGCCTTAGTAATAGAACGGAGATGTGAATTTTCAAATAGCTCAGCACATTTATCGCACATCCAAAACAAGTTTTTGCGATGCGGCGTGAAATAGCCTAAAAGTGCCCGTGACACATTTGAACATGTCATATGGAACATGCCACCGCAGTATCCTCGGCATGTGACAAATTCTATGCCAGTAATCGCTTCATCGCACTTGGCGCAATTTTTGATTTCACTCATCGCTACACACGTGGTTTATCGTAATCGCCTTAAAGTATGTACACGCAATACAGCCACAACAGCACAACGGGGACGGAAATTTACTCCAAACAATAACAATGGTGACGATTATTTGCCAGAAGATAAAAGGCAAACGAATGAAAACGATGAAACGATGAAACTGCAAATTGCAAATGGTACGGCACATACAATGATCGATGCTATCAACAGTTCGACACTAAACAATCAATTATATCACTTCGTCAACAAATAAAATCGAACAAGTTTCGAAAACACAACTTAAATTGTAAAATCGAAGGCGCGAAACAAAGCACAGCTAGCACACTAATATACTCTCTCTCTCCCACTCGAAAAGTTATACGAAAAGTTCCCAGGTCCTGGCGTTTCCATAGGTTTTCTTCAGGAGTTTGTTGGCATTCCTTCAGAAGTTCCTTCTGGCATTTCATCGGAAGTTGTTCAAAACTTTCTTGTGACGTAATTTTTGGACGAACCCCTGAACTTGTGAAGTTTTTTATTTGCTTCTAAAGGAATCCATGGAAGACACCTGAAAGAACTACACAAAAACCATAAGGTAAGAAAATCCTGATTACTGATTTTCAGGGTTTTCTGAATACTGAAACGTCACAGAAGATTTTTTTGGACGAATTTCATAATCTCATCTATTGAATTCTTAATACCTTAAAACATCCCACAAGGGGTTTTGTAGAAATATTTTTAAATTTTATCTAGGATTTTTGCAAGGTTTCTTACATACAATTCTCCAGAAATTACTTGGATAATTTCTTCTAGTATTCCGCTGGAGAAGTGTTTGTTTAAAAGTTCCTCAATTAATTGCTTCACAAATTTCGGCAAAATTTACTGGAGGGATTTTTTTAAATATCACTGTTCTTACAATTTAAATGTATTTTCATGCATTCACGCAGAGGAATTGTGGGAAGTTAGAACAAAGTTCTTGAATGTTATTTTAATATTCGCAGCACAGTTATTTCGAACGTAATATTTTGTTATCGTTAGCATAATCTTGAAATGCGAGAACCTACTTACATATATATTTTGCGCAATTTTTAAGCAGTTCCAGATTAATGGCACCGATTACAAAAAGGCTTGTGGGCTTTGGATCAGATAGATCATCGATAATGATGGATTCTGACAAATCCCTCAAGAAGCTGCTGAAATTTGACTGTTCTCAATTATCAAATGTACAGTTACTTAACCTGCAGCCCCAAACGATCCCAGGAATTCCAGATGATACAAAGTATCTTGAAATTGAAGCTTGTGAAAAATGCATTGTGAATTTTCTACTAATTCCGCATTTGATTCCAAGGCGGTGGAGCGAGTTTTCTCGCAATACAATCTTAATAAGACCTGTGAGATATAGGTGGTGCCACGTTAATTACGTGTTGTTTACAAACACAGTACGCCGTCAGATTCGCTCTGGGAAAATAATATTGGTCCATGTTGGTATCACTAGGAGCACATCGATCACAGTAGGCTCGACATACCGAGTCATAATCTCAATGTAGAGCTTTATATTTCCTCGGGAAATGGAGTCACGCTCAGCACTATGGGAACGTATATTAGTTATGTCACTCAAAAAGTGACTTTTTATGCCAGTAACATTTACTCAATTTTGAGTGACTCCACTTTTGACGAAAATGAGTCAAAAACGAATCAAAACTGAGTTGAAACGGCTGGTCGTGTACGATCAGTTGCTGAATTGAGAGAGGCTGCGAGAACACTCAGAGTGTTTCTTGAGTCGTATGGAAATCGATTTTCAAACGAAGAAGCCGAACTTCATTTCGTTAACGATTGTAGAGGAACACGGTTTTAATACTCTTTTACGTTGCGGTAAAAATGGCCGAAAAATCCAGCAATCGTCACGGCACCAATGTTAATGGTCATTTTGGAATGAAATATTCAAACTATTTTTGCTGCGTCCTTTTAATTACACATTCCAATCAACCAAAAGTTCGAATTTTACTTGATATGTGAACTCAGAAGTTCACATTTAGCTTCATGGAACTTATGCTGAATTACAAAACACTTCACGTATTTTTCAAATACGATAACAATACAACAAAAAAAAAAAAACACCCTTATCTACTTCTACCCAAATTTTCAAGGGAAAATACCCGATGGATAATATTCGACAGCGTTTTTTTTCGTTATGAAATTTGATGTGGGACACCCCTTAGCTCTGGGCCTCACACTCAAAAAAATCTACACGTTGTTTTCACGTGAAATTTCACGTAACTTCTCCCTGAACACGTGACCGAATCTTCTTCAGTAAAATCAGGAAAACCTTACGTGCCAGTGAAATGTACGTGAAAAACCATATAACATTTATGTGATTTTCACGTAGAATGTGAATTTACGTGGAAATCACGTAGCTTTTACTTGAATTACACGTGTTTATTACTGGGTTTGGAAGTGGACGAAACTTATGTGTGTTTCACGTGGAAACTAGTTTTTTAATGCACAAGTTCCTACCTCATGCTTCCGCGGGTCAAGAGATGACAAAGACCGCCAGCTACGGGTTGTACTTAAATGGTAGTGCAGCCTGAGCACTATTTTTCTTCTGACTTCAGGAGAGATTGAGGAGGTGCGTGCCTGGCCACTTAAGAAGGCCCTGCGGGATCTGAGTTCCTCCGGAAAAGTGGCCTTATTAAAATCGTTACCAAAACTTGACTTGCGACATATCAAACTTCATGATTTTGCAAAACTTTCGAGGACATTCTGAAGGTGTTTGACCATATTGTCCAGTTAGGAAGGCCCTGCGGGATCTAAGTTCCACCGGGAATATGGCCTAGTTTAAATGTTTTCCATGATCTTTTCTTCATCATTTTGCAAAACTTTTGAGGGCATTCTGAGGGTGTCTGACCATACTGGCCACTTAGTGAGTTCCTGCGGATATCAGAGCTCCTCCGGGAAAGTGTCTATATTCAAATCAAACTTAAGGGTATTATAAAACAAGGTATTTGGAGGACATTCTGAAGATTCCTGACTATACTGCACAGATAAAAAGAAACATTGAATTTTCTGCGTTATCTAATGCACATAAAGGGAATGCTAGTTTTGCCAGAATATAATGGTATATTTCATGTAAATTTAGATCAGATAACGCCTGAATCCAGCCTGTTGTATGAAAGATTACCAATATTGTTGTATGGCACATGAAAAGTTGCAAACAATTTCGTTGTTTACGCCTCCTTTAGCTCGGATTTAAACGAGGGGATATTTTACACGCTTGTTAAAATTAATTATTTTTTTCTGTGTGGCTACTTAGGGAGGCCCTTCGGGATCCAAGTTCCTCCGAGAAACTGGCATTATTAAAATCTTTTCCAAAACCTGACTTGTGACGTAACTTCATGATTTTGAAACAGTGGTCTTCAGAGGACATTATGAGGATTCCTGGCCATAGGAAGGCCCTACGAGATCCGAGTTCCTCCAGGAAAGTGTCCATGTTGAAATCGTTACCAAAACCTGGCATGCGACATATCCAACTTCATGATTTTGCAAAACTTTGTCTTCGGAGGACATTCTGAGGGTATTTTACCATTCTGACCACCTGGAGTGTCTCTGCGGTATTTTAACTTTCTTTAGAAATGTGGCCATAATTAAATTTTTACCAAAACCTGGCTTGCAAAATATCAAACTTTATGATTTAAAAAAAAACGAAGTCTTCGGAGAACATTCTGAGGATTTCTTACCAAACTGGCCAATTAGAGAGACCCGGCAAGATCCTTGTTCTTCCAGAAAAGTAGCCAAAGTCAAATCTTTTGCAAAACTAGGCTTGCGATACATCAAACTTTATGTTTTGCAAAAATAGGTCTTCAGAGGACATTTTGAGGATTCCTGACCATACTGGTCACTTAAAGAGGCCCTAAAGAATTCGAATTTCTCCAGGAAAGTGCCCATATTCAAATCGTTACCAAACTCGGAGTCATCGGTGAACATTCTGAGGATTTCTGACCATACTGACCAATTTAGGTAACCCTCCCGAGGTCCGAGTTTCTCCAGAAAAGTGGTCATATTCAAAACGTTGCAAAAACCTGGCTAGCGACACATCAAACTTCATAATCAGCATAATTTTGTCATGAAAATATGTTTTCAGTATGCAGTGCGGGATCCTTGTTCCTCCAGAAAAGTGGCCATATTCAAATCTTTTGCAAAACCAGGCTTGCGATGCATCCGACTTTATGATTTTGCAAATAAAAGAGGTCTTCAAAAGACATTCTGAGGAGACCTGACCATACTGGCCACTTGAAGTGGCCCTGCGGGATTCGAATTTCTCAGCTTGTGGAATATCAAACTTCATAATTTTGCAAAACATTTTCTTTTGAGGAGTGTCTGACCTTCCTATTTTTTGCAAAATCTTAAAGTTTGATAGGTCGAAAGCCATGTTTTCGTAAAAAGTTAATTATGGCCACTTTTTTAGAGGACTCGAAATTCCTGGCCACTTTCCCGGAATAAATGTTAACTGAACTTAATCGGTTGCGTTAAATTGTGCGTTTTTTTTTCACTAAATCGCTGTAAAGTTTACTCAACAAAATATTTTCAAATGGTTCTTCGGACATTTTGGTATGGCAGTCAGTTAGCACCAACGTTATCGCACTGAAAGACATCTCGACATTTATTGGGCTCGAGGTTATTGTCAGCAGAAGCAGTACAATCTCCGCAAGTTGGGGTTGTGAGTTCCAACGTTACGCCAGTGTTTTCAAACATTGTTGAGTAAATATGATTAGATTGACCAAAGGAGTAGATATCTCTTGTGTGGCTCCAGGATGTGAAGGTCTCCAAACAGATCGGTCATAGAATCTTCTAAACCGTTTGATGGGGTTGTCGTCTAATCGAGTGCTGGTTTACATTGAACCGGAGTGAATTTCAGTTTCACTGCCCTCTCTGAGGTAGAAGAAGAGACTTTGCTGTAGAAAAGTAATGTTGTAATGAGCTTCAATCATAGAACACACGTCACACTCACGCTGTGTAAAGAAATTCATTATTCAACGCAAGTTTCAGCCAATCAAATTCGCAGATCTGAGCAAAATTTTCACTGCTTAACTCCAAAAAAACTGCTCCAATACGACCAACATTGTTGATTTATTCAAAACTTTCTGTATTTACTATACACAGTACATTCCGTCATACGATTTTTTTTAACTTTATCAGTCTTTTCAAGTAACCTGCACATTAGAACTGAGTAATTTAATATTTACCGACGTTCTGTATCGTACTAACATATTCTAATATAGCCTTATAACATGCTAAAAACCTATCTTCTATCTCCAATTATTAATTTTCGTCAGTAATTGATGAACTAGTCACAGACACAACACTTGCATTTAAAAAAGTGGACAAAAATTGACAATTTTCATGAGTTTACCTTCACTCGCACTGGCGAAACAACATATGCAGCATCAATCATTGTAACCCATGAGTCAGCAGACAAAATTTTCTCTATCAGTCGAACTCTAACCGTGATGGCAAAAACAGTGAAGCAACTCCGTTCAGAAGTGTGCGCGTTCAAAGAACGGAACCTCGCCACGTCGAAAACGGACATCGTACGGTACTTTGTGGACGGCACTTTGCTGGCGCTATTAGACAAGAATCAGAGTGTCAGAGTTAGATATTTCTTCAGAAAAGTTCGGGAAAGTTCTTCAGAGAATTTCAAGATAGTTCTTCAGAGAATTTCAAGAAAGTTGTTGAGAGGAACTTCAGGGAAGTTCTTCAGAGATATTTCAGACATATTCTTCAAAGGAACCACGGGGAGTTTCTTCAGAGGAACTTCGGGGAAGACCTTGAGAGAAAACCATGGAAGTTTTTTAGAGAAGTTCAGGGAAGTTCTTCAGAAATCTTCGGAAAAGTTCTTCCTAGAATTTTAGAAAAGTTCTTCAGAGAACTTCAAATAATTCTTCAGAAAAGTACGGGAAAGTTTTTCATTGAATATTAGGAAAGGAATATCAGGGAAGTTCTTTAGAGGATCTTCAAGGAATCTCTTTACCGAAACTCTGGATGTCGTCTATAAAAGTTTTTCAGAGAATATTGGGGAAGTTATTCGGAGAAGTTCAGAGTAATTGGCTTAGTTCATTTCTCTGAGGTTTCAAATTATTCCAATGTACCGGTTATAAGGGCAGCCAAAATTGAATGCTATTGATATGACAGGTTTATTTAAAATTTGTATATTATTTTTAAGAGGAGTGGCTGTCAAGTGATTTTGTGGAAAAATTACAATTTCCCAATTAGACGGTATTAGACGGAAACCGCGTTCTTATTAAAGCTCCTGCTAAAAGCGTCAGCGATTATATAAATTACAGAAAGCAGTTTAACATCGTCCTTATAGCTTTTGTGTATCCTGAATACAAGTTAACGTATGTCAACATAGAAGCAAAAGGAAGGATCAGTGATGGTGGGGTATTTGCCGATTGCTCATGCGAAGTCGATGTTCAGGATCGAGCTTCATCTTCCATCACCAAGACCACTTTTCTCGATGATCAATGCTCATATGTTATTTTGCTTCATCAACACACAATGAAACCATATTTGTGCAGAAACCAGAGCAAAGACGAAAAAGTGTTCAACTACAGGTTAGCTCGAGTAAGAAGAATTGTAGAAAATGCATTTGGGATTGCATCGGTTCGATTCCGCGTTTTGCGAAGGACATCTGAGCTTATTTCAAATTCCCCTGATGAGGAATTGCAAAGCATAATAACCTTGAAGAAAACCCTTCGACTCCACCAGTTTCGCTTTTCTCGTTTTCTCGAACTTTTGTAAATTCTCCTAAAAATAAATTTAATTGAACAAATTACTTTACAAATTGTCTACTACATTTTATTTTAGGCGGATGTAGATTGCTGCTCTTTCAACCTGTTAATGGTTTTTTTCACCATCTTCTCTTCCAAACCGAGCTCGGCTACCATAATATAACGGACTTTATTTGTAGGCACCCTTCCTCAGACAATTGGGACTAACAATACCTCGAGAAAATCAAACGAGCTGTCAAAAAACTTCGACCAACAAACTTCAAACTATTCCATCCGGATGCAATAGTTCATAGCCTACTACCACAACATACAAACTAGCCCTAGAGTGTACACACGACAACAGGCTCGATTTGATGTCGAAGCGTCAAACTATCGCTTGCAAATCATAACTATGAGCTATCACTACATACCCAGGTAAACAATAAGCATTAGAATATGCAGTAAATCAACCCTACATCTGCATTTCAGATGCTACAAGCATTTTATTAGCATCTTGAAAGCTATCGGTTGTAAAGCTGCATTTCAAATGCTATTTAAATGCTTGTAGCCTGTAATAAGCATTTCAAATGCAAAATAGCATTAATGAAGCATTAACATAGCATTGCAATAAAGCAGCCGTATGTTGGGCCAAAAGTGGCATTTATGTTGCATTTACGGCGACTTAAATGCTTGATAGGCTGCCGTAAAGACGCTTTGGAACTGCGTATTGGTTACCTGGGTAGTTTAGGTGTCCCTATGAACAATTACATAGTTTTTTAGTAACTCACTATATACTAAAAATAGCCGCCGTGTGGCGACACCTTAACCTAAATCGATAAACTATAAAACAATCTAACCATCCGATTCTGGAATTTTCTTAGTTTTGATAGCATATATACAAATTTTTTGTAACTGTAAAGAAATCATCATATAAAACGTACAATTAGGTATTAACTCAGCGTGAGGAATGTTAAACCTCAAATATCTTAATTTTATTATTTTGAAGTTCATCAAAAATTCAAACTACTCGTTATCATATGTTTACCAAATCAATTCAAATCATATGTTCGGCTCTAGCTTCAAATTATCGTCCCCCGAAACATGTCAATCAGTCGATTTATGCCATCGTGGCGACCTGTTACCGCAAACCACACATAGCAAATATCAAACGTGTCTCACTCACACAAACATCCACATCCCCTCCGTACGCACATACAACGGTGATAAATTAATTTCCTAGCTCAACAGTGCGCGAGGTCAACAAGTACTCACCCCTTCCCCAAACCGAAAAAAGAACATTCTTGCAGCACCTTTCGCCGCAGTTGGATGCATCGCCACATCCCACGGGACGTCGACCTGTTATCCGTCCAACCGACACCAACACACACACACACACACACACACGTCGAGGTGATAAATGTGATTATAATCATTACTCGGTGCTGTTTCTGGCTCAAAATGTGACTCCCTCCTAGTTTGTTCCCCACTCCATGCCGAATAATAAAAAAAACCAAAACTAGTCTACATTTATTAATTAAGCCATATTTATTGCCTGCATCCAGATCATGAATACGTTCGATAATTATGCCCTAATTGAATTCGCACCGAATGTGAATCGAGAATGTTCGGCGTTGCACTTTTCATTATTGGAGTGTTTGTCAGTCAATGCCTACTACTATTTGCTCGTAAGTGTGACTCGTCGATGATTGATTGGCACCTATTTATGGGTTGCAGGAAAACTTCCACTGCTAATTTAACCTAGGTAACCTACCGAAATAAAAACCCAAATTCCGACAAGGGTTGATCCATTTCCAAAACCCCACCGTTCTGGGGGACGGTTCTCGTGCGCCTTTCACTGACAAATGAATCCATCCCCGAACTTCTGAAAAGCCATTTGTTCTCCCGCCGTTCGGTGCCGTTTTCACCCACTTGAATCGGGCAGGGTGGTGTGACAATGGCTCCGACTCGAACCACCATTTCGTATTTTTTTTTCTTTCGGGGAGAGGGATTTATTTAATTCCTTTTTCCAATCGAGCTCCATCCCTCTGCTGCATCCCTGGACGGGAAACCTTCGTGGAACTGACCGCTGCCGGTGCTGCTGCTGTATCGATGGCTGTCTCGCTTTTGGCTTTTGGCTTATTTGATCCAATAACTTTTATCTCCTGACCACTTTATTTAATTCAGTTTCAATTTAGTTTTCTGTGAAACTTTAATTTGTAGCTCTGGCCGGTCGGTGGACGTTGACGGCGCAGGAGTAACAGCTGAAATTGATCTCGCTCCCATCGTCTTGCTGTTTCGTCCGTGTGTCCGTCCGGGCAGTAAACCGCGCGTCGTCTGTGGAAACTCGATACATCGATGCCGGACGGGATGGAAAACAATTTTCTTGATCGATGGAGATTGGGGGGAGGACACGTTGCTACCTAGCGGCAAATGACACGGGACATACCAGGTGAAGTTGACTTCTGCCGGGCGATAGGAAATGGAAGCTTGGATAACATATTATTTCCAGAGCAGCACCATGGCGAGGGCCATTTATTGTTTGGTGGCGGAATTGGAAGAGCGGGAAACTTATCTTTCACGATTAATTTTTGCAACTTTTCAATGACCGGCAGCGAGGTTCGTCTTCTTTGTTGGACGAATGCAATTGTGTTCGTGTGTCTCTTTTGTGGCGGACAAAGAATGAATGGGACCCAACCGTAAGATAGGTTTTCAATTATAACTTTCTTTTCCAATTTGTTTTGGATGCGAATTTGGTGAACCACGAAATTGGATGGATTGAAAAGTTGTCATTTGGCAGTTTGGGTCTGGGAGGTATGAAGCAATGTTTCACTTTTAGGATGAAGTCAGTCATTGATTTTGTCAAACTTAAGTTATTGCTTTAAATTTAAAGTTGGAACCTATCTTATAACATTACTAGTTTACATGTCAACTGTGCCATGGTTTTGGAAACGAAGATATTGGAATCGATCCCTCATTTGAGGTTCACCCAAAAAATTTCTATTGGTCGCAGCTTGGGGACGTGTGGAAAGCTAGTGGTTTGCAGTACAACGATTATCTTCGGCTGGTTAATCCCCCCAGTGCCCCAAGTGGTACACTATGGTCATAATTAGTTGTAGTTACTTGATTATGACTAAGCAAGTCATGTTTATGTTATCTCGACCGAATGGCAACAAGTGTGCTACTAGGGTGATATCTAGGAATAATGTGGCAAGGAAGAGTCCTGCCAAATACCACAACCGCTTATACGTAATACTGCTTCATGAAGGTGGCACCTTCTAGCTGGCTTTTCGTACTGTATTTGTTCCCCGTTCACCGCAAATCCCCAAGGAAAGAACAGCGGCATGACAATTCTCTTCTCGGTGATCGTTAGCCATTGATGGACCTTCTTCGTGAACTTTGTGTGGGAGATATGCATATTTGACGTCAAAACTTACCTCCTTGGCGGGGGACGTAATGAGCCTGGGCCTCTGTTATTGCCATTAGCGTCAAGTAGGTCTCGTTATCCACTATGACCACTTTCATCAGCAACTTCAACCGCTCGATCATTGTGATTGCTTGATGCTCAGCTACGACT
Source organism: Aedes japonicus (assembly GCA_034211315.2). NCBI lineage: Eukaryota > Metazoa > Arthropoda > Insecta > Diptera > Culicidae > Aedes > Aedes japonicus. Next base: position 38,158 of record JASCZW010007413.1, read on the forward strand.
GACAACGCCCAGCATTATCGTGCGGCCTGAACCAGCCTTCCGTACGACGCTCTTGCCTTTCTCCAGAATGACGAGGATGTTGTAAATGCTGAATCGGCTATTTTGGATGGACACAAAGTGCTTCACGATGTTCAACTTCTTCGCTTCGGGGTGAAACTGACAGTACGAACAAACTATCGAGCGAAGTTGCTAGACTGTTTTCGTCATGGCTGCTGCAAGTCAACTGATAACGCTGTCAATTTGTGTCTGTAAACAGAAGGGTTGCTACGATTGTCGATGAATAGGTGGATTCACCACTAGGTATTTGGCTAATTACATGAAAAATCAAATATGTCAAGGAAGAGCTTATCCCAAACTACATTCACAACTGTTTTGTCTATCAACTCCTCCTCTATGGACCAAAATTTGTACAAGCTATAGACGCTTGTGAAAACAAGCAAATAATTGCTTTATAAGACCATAAAGATTTTGAAAATTTTCTAGTGAAAGATGTTATGACCACTCGAGGACCTTCATAAAACCTTTTGGCTGCCATCAAACCCAACATAAGGCCAAATGGCCACAGCTGTCAAACTTCACTGTGATATCGTGATTGGTTTTTGTTGTTCAGCTTTGTTCGATTCCTTGCTATTCTGATTCATTTAAAAAAAAAAGTTCTAGTGTTGAGCGGAGCATGATTGACCGCCCGAGGTTGCTACTCCGTTATTGCCAGATCAGCTGTTCTTTCACAAAGAACCAACAGATGTGTAAAATCTGGTGCTCTCAAACTAAGGCAATACCGGCGCTGGCCTCGGCCGAATGCAGGTCAAGTAGGGAATGGGTAGGAAAATGTTGACGTGATACTCGCTTTATTGGAAGCCGAGAACACCTCTGCACTTCCAAGAGAAATCACTGGGATGTTGGATAAAATAGTTGGGTTGGCAGCGGGATCCGTTTTGGTAAACGGTGTGCTGGATTCAACTGACGTTGGCAGCGAATGAGATATTTAACTATATTCCCGATTTATTCTCTGTACAGAGATGCACAATAAAGCTATTCAAATTTTGCCACCGATTTAAACCAACAGTAGGGATGCCGTTGGGGACACTCACAAGTGTGAACGGTTTATTTCAGCAGAATACTAAAATATATGTTAATAAATCGAGTTTGAGGACCGATTTAAATTGAAAGATATTAGGCTATTGTGAAGCGAAACCTTAAGTTATCGAAAGGAGAGGCAAATAATGAGGAAGATTTTGCTAAAAAGTGGGAAAATGCTTCCAGAAAGGTGATTGAGGATATTGTGCAGAACTTAACGGATAGTATCAAAAGTAAAGTTAGAGCATGAATATATAACAAGTCCGAATAATAATGTTATGATGCAAATGAGTTTTAAGTTCATCCTTTGTAACGATGATTTATTTCAGATTTAGAAATAAATAGAAACAATGTTATGCTGCGAGTTTTTTCTTGGCTAGATTTTGCTCTGCACATACCTTCGACCGCAGGGAACGTGGGGCTCTTTACCGACGAGCTGGACAATACACTAGATAAGGTTAAATATTCCAGAAAAGCCAAGTTTGAGCCCAAGATATTGGTGTGGTCGTCTATTTGGACCGCTGGCATATCTTAGCTTCACATACAGACGAGTAGGGGTATGGCGGTTAATACGGAAGTCTACAAGAAGAACTGTTTTCTAAAAATGATTGATTTTGAAAAAAAATGCACCATATGGATGAATTGCGAGGAACCCAAAACAAATTGAGTTTTTTTTACAGCGTATCAAAAATCATATGCACCTTCAGTTTTAGGGTGAAGATCAGCACGATTAGAGCCAAAAGTTAATGTACCTCGAAAATTATTCGAGTTTACAGTTTACAACAGCAAAAATATAATTCAAACCAATCTGTTCGATATATGAATAATCATTTTCCTGAAAATTGATGGAATTCAATAAGGTTATATTAGAGTATGCCAAAATTGGTCTTCGATCTAGAGTTCATTTGTTTTGTATTCAAAATTTTGTGCATTAATTTTTCCACATTTTAATTATTTCTTATAGGGTATGTGTCCCTTGACTCAGCCTATTATGCAACAAGCGATCACATTTTTCATTATAACTCATAAATATTTTTAACTGTAAGCGAGATTCAACTAGTTATACACTTGCAAAAATAAGTTTGATAAGACATTTGGAAGCATGTATCACTAAAAGTTACAGAACTATTTTTATAATGCCATAAACTATCGAGGTATATGGATTTAATGTCGGTCTATAAGCACCAAATTGGGTCTATTCGTGGATGCAACTTCGTCCCATTCGATGGATTTATTACTAAATGCAGTCTTTGTACGGTTTTTTTTTCTATTTTTATGAATTAATGCATTGCTAGCTGTACTGGATTTACTTAATACAACATTTCACAACACAAACTAAAGTAAAACTGCCTCGAAACACTTAAGTGATGTTCATATATGATTTATCAGCCATTCAATAATGAAAACATTATAACTCACTATGCAATGATTTTGTCTCGTCGATTTGTGTTTAGATGAGCCACTTGACCGCAAATTCATGCATTTCCACTTGGAATTTTACTAATAACAACCTTTATACTACGTTATTGATACAACAGGCCATAGTTGGGAACATACAAAAAAATATGTACCCAACATTGGGTCTACGATTTTCTTGTAAAATCATTGTTACTTTAGCTATGTGAACAATTAGTTTGTAACGTGTAACTATGTTCTGCACATCCAGATTGCATTACTTGCTTTATCGATTCAATTAAGCAAAATTCAGATCACTTGAAATCGTGTAGATCATCTGTTCAGCATAACCAGTCAAATCATGATGCCCCAAAAGTTCAGGAAACCGAAAATTACGCGAAAGGGAACAACTATAAGATGATCAATATTGTCTCAATTGCTTTGGATTACATCTATCATGCTAATAGCAACATGATTTTGTTGATTATCGCTAAATTATTGACACGTTTGATACATAGGCCGAATGAAGGAGCTAGGCTAACATTACATCCCCTTACCCTATATAAATTTTGCGATTGGAATACGATTTTGCCCAAAAATCAATTTATCTTCGCATTGACTATTATAAAACTATTTGACTTCCCTCAATGCCAATTTGCCGTTTAATGAATTTACTGGAAGCAAAATGATCTCATAAAGGTTTTTAAACTGATCATAATAAAATAATTTGGATGAGTCCTAAAACGAAATTTAAAAACAGCATTTTCAAGGTTCATAAAGTCGAAATTAAACCTTTGATAAATGTAAAAGGCATTTGAGAAAAAGAAGGTCTTAAGATCATTGCAAACAAGCTCTGTAAGTTCTCATAAACCTGACTAAAATTATTGGCCGGAAAAAGTAATAACCGTTGAAAGGTAGCATAATTTGTCAAGAAAATGGCAAAGTATGATCGACTAACGCGGATCCCCTTGAGGAGGGTCTCTAGGGTTTTACCTTCATGGTTTCATCATAGAATATCTCGTGATCCGTCGCATATAGACAGTTACTTTCTTCAGCAAATTTGTTCAGGGTGATAAACTTGAAAGTTCAGATTTATCTCACTACGCAGCGCTAGGGTGCATATAAAATTACTGAAAATCGAGACTCTAGACATTCATGACATATGGGAACTTGGCGTCTTCGACTAATATTTTTGAGTAGCTTAGGCTTGTTGAAAAGTGATAATATTAGTTCAGAATTCGTCCGCTATGTGGTGCTAGTATACATGTGAACTTTTTGCATTACCCGTATCCTGAAATCTAGATCATTTATGAATTTCCTGTCTTCAGGAAAGTTATTGGGGAAATCATGACATTCCAGGCGGTTGACTTAAAAGTTCAGAATCGGTTGCTGCGGAAGGTTGGATTTGAAGTATATGGCCCCTTGCCAGAAGTAAGTAATCGTTTGAGTAGTTCTTCTTCAATTTTCTCGGCTGAGTTAACAGCAATCCTTTACGTGATCGAATACATAAGGGGCTGCCCTCCAGGAAGGTATGTCATTTGTTCGGATACTTCTCGAGGCTATCTAGAAGGACAAATAGAACAGTGTTGTACATTCAGAATGCCATTGCACACCTTTCAATGCACAATTATATTGTGGTTTTTCTGTGGGTGCTGTCTCATTCTAGTATTTATGAAAATGAGATGGCAGACCAATTGCGAACGGAACGGGAAGCGAACAGAACGGGAGAGCCTGAAACAGTTATTTTTTTTTTCGATTATTCGTAGAAGGGTAATCGAGATGGTCGGAAATGGCAGCGGAGATGGTAGAAAAGCGATCTTGGGAGATACTCATACAGCATTCTCCCATCTGTCAATTTAAAACCATTGTTTACAGATATGAATGTACCTCGTCAGTTTATTAAAACTATGTATCGTTTGATTTTGAATCATTATGTACAAAATGGTTATCTTTTCACATAAACATCGTCAATTCTAACCTGTGTGATTGTAGAAAAGGATAACCGATATACCTCGTGTGGACATAAAGGGTGCCCACGATGAAATTGCCACACACAAAATTGATTCGCAAAATTCGAGTTTTCATCCGATTGCCATCAAATTTTCAGGGATTGAGAAATAACTATTAAACTTCATTTTACCATTTTACTCGTATTTTATTTACAGTCCATACGCAAATGCCCGCACCTTAGCCTTAACCCCGGCCATAAGATTCTGCACAACCTGTGAATCAACCGTTTTTTGCATGTAAACCCATACTTTCTTCAGTTCCTCGACTGTCTTCACTACCTTAGGTCGTTTAAGAAGGTGCTGCTTCATAATCGCCCAGTACTTCTCGATGGGGCGGAGCTCCGGAGTGTTGGGAGGGCTGAACATTTTCGGCACGAAATTGACCTTATTGTCCGCATACCACTTCAGCACGTCCTTGGAGTAGTGGCATGAGGCCAAATCCGGGCCAGAAGATTGTTGGGACGTTGTGGGCCTTCAGGAAAGGAAGCAGCCGCTTCTGGAGGCACTCTTTTATGTACACATGTCCGTTCATCGTGTCCTGGGTCACGAAACGTGCACTCCGCTTCCCACACGTGCAGATGGCTTGCCAAACCAGGAATTTCTACGCAAATTTGGACATCTTCTGAGTGCGGACATGCTTCGGAACGCTGAACTTATCCTTGGCCGTGAAAAACAGGTTGCCGGGGATCTGTTTGAAGTCGGCCTTCACATATGTTTCGTCGTCCATGGTGCAGCATTCAACTTTCATCAGCATGTTGAGGTACAACTTCCTGGCACGGGTTTTGGCGGACTTGTTCTGCTTCTCGTCGCGATTAGGGGCCTTTTGTACCTTGAACGTTCGAAGCCCAGCCTTAGTTTTGGCCTTCTGGACAAAACTTCGGCTTAGGTGCAGCTTCTTAGCCACATCCCGAAGGCCCCAACTACGCGGTTGTGATTTTTGGTGTTGTACGGAATACTTTTTCCTTCACTTCTGGGCTTCCGATCGGTGGTCAACCGTTCCTCGAACCGCTTAATCACTCGTGACGCCGTGAAATTCGCGATTCCCAACGTTTTAGCGATGGAACGATGCGAGAGATCCTTGTGCTCGTGCTGAATGCGCAAGATTTTATCACGCACGAGCTGTTCTTTCGACTCCATTTCCGCGAGTTTTGATCACAGGACCTTAAAACTTGCAGGATGTAAATAATGCACTATGAACTAAATCTACCAAAATTTTCATTAAATTCTACCCAACGGTTGAAAAGTTAGAGCAATTTCATAGTGTGGCAATTTCATCGTGGACACCCTTTACCAGCATTTTGCAGAGGATCGGACAAATATTCCCACTGAGATTGCAGCTAAACCCGTTCATGATATAGATTCTCGGAAACATTTATATCCAATTGATGAAAATGTTACATGGAGTTATTAAAACAGTCTTGAATTTAGCTCTAACAGGAACTAAACTCGAGTGAATCGCGGGTAATCGGATGCTACAGTCAACCAGGTGTCAGTAGAGCGAACCTGTAAGCTAACCATGAACCTTCAGACAGCGTACACTAACGAAAACAAAATGGGTTTATATTTCCATGCCTTTTCCTATTCTGCCTTCTCCTGTTTTTCTGTCTTGTTTTTAGCATGCTGCCACTTCTTCCTGATCTTTCTCTGTTCTCTCTATCAGCATCGCCTGTTTCCTAGCAGCTCACGGTAACCGGCTGAGTGACGATCGTTCTTGGCCCGTCACACACACACACACACACACACACACACACACACACACACACACACACACACACACACACACACACACACACACACACACACACACACACACACACACACACTCCGATACTTCGCGCTACTCCATTACCTGAAATCAGCTGATAACCAGTCCGATTTGTCTCTTCGCATCTGAATCAGACTGGCTCGCGAGTGGCCACGATGTTCTCGCGGTTCGCACCGACCTGTCCTACTGCCGTCGTAACCCGGCATGTGAAATGCAGAGCCCCAAACAAAAAGCCCTGAAACCGCTCGGGTTAGCTTCATTGGGCGAGCCGCTTTCTTCCATCCATACCTACTTTTTAAAAGCTTTTTGTCGCTGTTTGGATTCACCGGTCAGCACACATTCCACGTCTTTTGTTCACCGGACTACAACCACATCCACGCGCGGTACCGTTTGTCTTCCGTCTGGCTTTGTTTCTGAACCAGTTCGTCTGTGTGTGTGACCGGGATGCCAGATATTTTTTTTCAAATGTCTGTGATACAAATTTGAAATGACTGGGTATGTCTAAAGAAGTCTCTTTTTATTTATTTTTTTAGAAAACTATACTTCTTTCAACGGAAAAACGAAATAAAAGAGCAAGCTATGTCATTATCGCTATTTGTGTGATTATGTAAACATGTCTGCATCTATTTCTGGGATTGTATGCAACCTTACACTATTGTTTCATATTTTCAAAGAGACACTGTAGCTTGAAACATTCTCATAAATGACACAATTTTCTATAGTTTTTTCCCCCTGTAACGGTCTTTCCAGTTTTCTATTTTAAAATCAAAATTTAGTTTTAATTTGATAAGTTTTAACAGATTTTTTTTATTGAACAATAAACATTGATGGTATTTTATATGGTGTCATCATCATGATCATCAATATCATTATGATCATATGAATGTTTTTGGTATAAACTGCTTCTGTTAGTCAGTGATTATCTCTTAAATTACAGGGAAAGTCTCTCCTGATCTTCTGCAAGGCTCTTTGCTTTATTCTGAGAAGTTTCCTCCTGAACTAAAGGCAAAATTCCTCATGAAATTCTTTGCAGTCACTCTTTAGTTTCTTCAAAATTAACATTTAAGAACCCAACCTTGCCTTCCAGAAACATTTGGTAATTATTTTTACTGAACATAGTTACTTTTTATACTCCTGAGAAGTCCTATCCTCTACAAGTTTCTGCAAAACTTTGAGAAAATACTCTCCAGTATTTCTTGGAGAATCTTCTTAAATTGTTAGAAGTTTCTTCCTGAACTTTTGAGAAGTTCTTTTCCGAACTGTCGAAATAATCTCTTCTGAACTTCAGGGGAGTATTCTCTTCGGGGAAGTTTGTTTCTGAATTTCTGAGAAATTCCTGCTTAAACTACTAGAAAGATCCCCCTATACTTCTGGAAAATTTCTTCCTGATTTTATCAAAAGAATCTACCCGAACTTCTGGGATTTCGTTAACTTCGAGAAGTTCTCATTCTGAAATGCTGGAATGTTCGATTCGGAACTTAAGGGAAGCTCTCTAGCACTTCTGGGTAGTTACAACTAAACTTTTGTTCTCTTCGCAACTTCTGAAAAGTCCTCTTGTGATCTTCTTAGGAGTTCTTCAGTGATTTTTTTGAAAAATTCTGGTAGGTTTCTTCCTGAAATTCGGGGAAGTTTTTTCCTGAGCCAATTCTTTCCAAACTTCTGATTGGTCCCATCCGGAACTGCGAGGAAAATTTTATTCCAAAATTTTTAGAAAAATTCCCGAAAATTTGTTCTTGAAGTTTCTTCCTGGACTTCTGAAAAGTCCTCTTCTGAACTTTTGGGAAGTTTCCTCCAGAACTTTGGGTAAGTTTGTGCTCAAATTAGAACGAAGTACCACCTGTTTTAAAATTCTGGTCAGTATGATCTTGAACGCCAGTAATGAATTTTTGAAGGTTATTCTTGCATGAACTGCTTGCTCCCAATAGTTTTGAGAAGTTTCTACCTGACCATAGTAGAAGTTTTTTTTTCGAGGAAGTCTCTAAATTTCCCAAATATGATTTGTATTGTTGTGATCCTTGATTTTCGTTGTGACTTAATAGCAAAGGACCAACATTACCAACGCTTTGACATTAATTTTTCGCATGGGTTTGAACACGCGTGGGATTGAACACTACCATAAGTAGGAACTCCATGTTACCCTCGGAAAGGGCTTATACGATACTTATCTCCGGGCCCATTATGTCAAGTGGCCCACCGGTTTCGTTTCTTTAAGGATTTCTACTTTAAATGATACCTACGATATTTAAAATATTTTAACTAAGCTTCTTACCCTATCTGCTAAAGCAAATTAGTTGTTGTAACTTTAGTATGACTTAGCAAGTCATATTTATGTTACCTCAACCGAATGGCAACAAGTGTGCTACTAGGGCTGTTCAGATCCTCGTACGTTTTAAATTCGAACTTCAGAGAATACCTTTATTTGAAATTTAAAAAATATTTCAAATGTCTGTAAAAGCCGCAACATAAATAAAATGTCTGCTAAATGTCTGCATCGTTAAAAAATTCTGCAATAAAAATTAAAAGTCTGCATATTTACAGACATGTCTGTGAATATGGTATCCCTGTGTGTGACGGAAGCGATACCAGCTGAATGCTTAGGACAGAATAATTTTGGCTTTTCGTTTCTCTTCAAGTCGCTTGGCTCATGCAGCATTTTTGACTGCTCGTACGGTCGAATGTGTTTAGGGAACATGTGTGTTAACGTGATACATAAAAATAATACTACCCAATAATCAAAACGTAACACGGTTCACACATGTAACTTAGATTTAAGCTTATGTTAAGATTGGTCCTTCCCTTTTGGATGTGTGAAAGTGAGTGTAAATGGGATGTCAAATGATAGGTTCATGCGAGATAACCAATGAGGTTACTAATCCCGAGAAAACCACGAGAAATTGGGAGTCCCACACTAACAATTTTAGATATAAGATATTTTACAGAAACCATTATAAGTTGAATTTCGTGTTAATGTTGCGCACAGAGAAAAATTCCCTCTGCCCTCTTGATGAAGGGGGTCCCATAGAAATGAGAAGCAAATTTCTGCATAACTCGAGAACTAATAAAGCAAATGGAATCAAATTTGGCATGTGGATTTTTTTTAAAGGTCAGACATATTTCTATGGGGGTTTGAGACCCCTTTGCCCTCTGAAAGGGGGGGGGGGGCTCTTATACAAATGAAACGCAATTTTCTGTATAACTCGAGAACTATTCAAGTAAATGAAACCACATTTGGCATGTGGGGGTTATTGGAAAAAGGATTTTTATTTATATTAAAATGGATTTCTGTCTGACAGTCTGTCTGACAGTTTGTCTGACCGATCGGAGTGAAAATATGTATGCAAGAAGTTTTGGGGCTGGGGAAGGTTCTTATGATTGTTTGAGACTGCTTCCCCCTTCCGGCTCGCATACAAATGAAACACAAATTTCTTTATAGCTTGAGAACTAATCAAGCAAATGGAATCAAAAATGGTATGCGGGTTTTTTTAATGCAATAAATGTTTCTATGGTGAATTCAAACACAAATTTCAACCAATCCTGACAATTATCCAGGTAACTGTGTATTGTCTGGGTAAGAAGAATGTTCTGATTGAAGTTTGAACTCCTTATTACTCAAAAAAAACTCATTAAAAAAAGCGTCAGTTCTATGTAATGTTCATTCATTTAGTTGCAGGCGTAGCAACACTCGCACCGGGATCAGCTAGTATAATTATAAAACTTAAATTTTCAACCGATTCCAGTCTATCGATGATGGAAAATTGGCTCTATATCGCTACTCGACTGTCAAGTCCAGCGTTTGAAAGTTATTGTGGTGAAAATTCAATTACCTCAGTAACCCCATGACATCGGGAGGAAATACTTCTGCTCAACAACTGGCATTGGTATCATGAATATTTCCACAATCCAGCATTTAGAGTAAGCGTTTGAACCGATTGTTTTTATCTGAACCTATGGACGCTTATAAAAGGTTGAATAGTGTTACGTCATCACTCATCGGCTCAGCAATGTTAACATTATTTTTACTTCCAATCCAACCAAGCAATGCATTTCCCCGGAACTTATATAAACGTCATTGATACCAGCTGAATGCTTAGGGCAGAACAATTTTAGCTTCTCGTTTCTCTTCAAGTCACTTGGCCCATGCAGCACAATGAGGTCTATACAGGTGGAGAAGAAGTGGCTAAGTTGTATTAGTGTAATGCACAATACTGTCATTGTGTTCGTGAGATGCAGGGATGCCATATTCACAGACATGTCTGTAAATTTGCAGACTTTTAATTTTTGTTGCAGTCTTTTCCAACGATACAGACATTTGGCAGACATTTTATTTATGTTGCAGACTTTTACAGACATTTGAATAATTTTTTAATAAAGGTATTCTCTGAAGTTCGGATTTGAAACGGACAAGGATCTGAACAGTATTGCAGATTATAGACACTGTATAAAGACCGGACAATGCAAAATCATACAATCTGCCAACCCTGAAATTTCATATATATGAGCAATTGATCTGGCACCACTTGTATTTGTACAAACTTGAAGTAAACAGTGCAATAGGCTAAAAAATAAAGACTCGGTTTCGATGTTGGTAGTTTGTTTTGATTCCGTTTGAAGATATTCATTAAAAAGCATAGTGAAAAGTGCCGTGTAAAAAAATGAATTGTTTGGAGCGAAATTGTGGCAATAACTTGCGATGTGGATTGAATTCTGTGGATTTCTTCCGGTTTCCAAAGAAAGATAATATAAGGCAGAAATGGCTTGCATTCGGCGGCCTTTCGGCAGATTTTCAGATTCTAGGAAGCCATAGGCTGTGTAGTGTAAATACAAAATACTATAATTTGGTTTCTCCATTACTAATTAATTTGTTTGATTGATGTTCTTCACTAGTTTTGATCTAATTTTGATCTAGAACACGACGCATTTGTAAGTCGGGTCCTGATGCAGTTCAATCGTAGATTGCGTTCAAGTACCATCCGATGCTGAGGGCCAGCAGGCTGCAAAAGCTTTTCCGGTATAAACTTCAAGTCTTTCCGCTGGTCATTTTCTGGTACTCGTAATAACCTCATATGATGTAGCCATAGCCTCAACAACAGCTAAAATGGTTTGTACTACAATTTCGGGACTTAATGTATCTTTTGTGAAAACGATATTTGATAGTGCTGTGAAATGCATGTGTTCATTTGTAGTACAGTAAAAGTTCTGAACTATTAAAATAAATCTCAAAACTCTGATTTTCTGATTTAGAAATATATCCCTAAATTAGTCCTAGATTCCTAGAAGTATAGAAAGAAAAGACCCACAATTAAGGGGAGCATCCTGGAAAGTTTAGAAGACGACTTCCCAGAGCTTCGGAGAGATAATTTCCGAGGAAAAAAAAAACTTCTCCGATGGTCAGGCAGAAACTTCTCAAAAGCATTGGGAGCAAGCAGTTCAAGTAAGAAGAATCTTCAAAAATTCAGGACCGAATATTACCGAAGTTCAAGATCATATTTACCAGAATTTCAGGAGAACTTCCCCAAGTAGCAGAAGAGGACTTATCAGAGCTTCTGGACGAAGTGGAGGGAAGAGGGCTTCTTTAAAGTTAGGAACTCTTCGGAGGTTTTGGAGTTCTTGCCAGAATTTCCAGATTGAGCTTCCCAGAAGTTCAGAAAAAAAACTTCCCCAAAATTTAGACGGTAACTAGTTTCTCAAAATATCAGGAAAAAAATCCTCAGGAAGTGCTAGGCAGATTTTGCAAAGCTCAAAGGAGAACATTTCAAAATTTCAGAATAAGAGAGAGAACAGAATAAGTCTTTCCAGGAGCATTGTGAGTACTTGTTTCTAATTTGAGCACGAATTTCCCAATAGTTCCTGAGCAAACTTCCTCAAAGTTCTGGAGAAAACTTCCCAAAAGTTCAGAAGTCCAGGAAGAAACTTCAAGTACAAATTGAAGGGATTTTTTTAGAAATTTTGGAGACGGCTTTCCCAAAAAAAATTATAAAAATTTCCTCGCAGTTCAGGATGGGACCGATCAGAAGTTTGGAAAGAATATGCTCAAGACAAAACTCCCCCGAATTTCAGAAAGAAACCAGAGAGGGCACTACCTGTAGGATCGAGAAGGATTTTTTCCAAAAAATCAGTAAAGAACTCTTCAGAAGTTCACAAGAGGGCTTGTCAGAAGTTTCGAAGAGATCATAAGTTTAGTTTGAACTACCCAGAAGTGCTAGATAGCTTCCCTAAAGTTTCGAATCGAACATTCCAGCATTTCAGCATGAGAACTTCTCGAAGTACAGGAAGAAACTTTCCAGAAGTATAGGAGGAGCTTTCTAGTAGTTCAAGCAGGAATTTCTCATAAATTCAGGAACATACTTCCCCGAACTTCAGGAGAATACTCCCCTGAAGTTCAGAAGAGAACATCTCGGAAGTTCAGAAAAGAACTTCTCATAAGGTCAGGAAGAAACTTCTTACTATTTTAAAGAGATTTTCCAAGAAATGCTGGCGAGTACTTTCCCAAAGTTTTGCGGAAATTTTACTCGTAGTTCAGGATGGGACTTATCGGAAGTTTTGCAAGCAATTATGTTCAGGAAAAAACTTACCAAATGTTCCTGGAGGGTAAGGTTGGGTTCTTAAATGTGAATTTTGAAGAAAATAAGAAGTGACTGCCAATAAGTTCATGAGGAATTTTGTCTGAAGTTCAGGAGAAGACATACAATCCTATACCATACAGTCTAAGAAAAAGATCCAGAAACGTTTACATAATCACGCATATGGCGTAAATGACATAACTCGCTCTCTTGTTACGTCTTTTTGTTGAAAGAAGTCTAAAAAAAAGTACAGACTTCTATAGACATTCCCAGACATTTCAAATTTTTATCACAGATATTTGAAAAAAAAATCTGGCATCCCTGTTCTTTCCCTTTTGGATGTGTGAAAGTGAGTATAAATGGGATGTCCAATGATAGGTTAATGCGAGATAACCAATGAGGTTACTAATCCAGAAAAAAACCGCGAGAAATCGGGAGCCCCACACCAACAATTTCAGATATAAGATATTTTACAGAAACCATTATAAGTTGAATCTCGTCTTAATGTTACGCACGCACCAATGAAAAAGAGAACAACCGAAACTGACAGATTTTTTTCATTATTATAGAAGAACAAAAATGTATCCGATCATGGCAAGTCATTTTTCGACAGAAAACCTTCGCTAGGCGACTTAAGTTTAATAAGTGAAAAAAAAAAATTGTTGTTCGATCCTATATTGTCACAACATCCAATGACGCCTTTATTATTTTCTCAACGTTAATCCTTCTCACAGTCAACCTATCACTATCTTGACACATCTCCAATTTGTGTAAGTTGAACTGCAAACCCAGGTAAGCTCTTAATCCAACAAAATACAAAAAAAAGCACGAAGAAAACTCCCCCACTAAGGCAGGCGGGCATTTCCCCCGAGAGTGTAAATCTCCCGAACGACCCCCCTCTGATGCAAGAGCCACTGCTCCCTTTCACTCAAGACATCAACCCATGCGGTACTTACCTCTGTGTCGGTTGGTTTGTTTGTCGAACATCAGCATAGCGTCCTCAATCTGCAAAGAGACAAGAGAAAGAAAGAAACCAAGTTAAACAAACTCTGAACCACACAAATTCCCCCTCCCTTCCCCACCACCAACAATAGGACTTTGTGCGGAAAGAAGTGCAAAGTTATGCGGCGGGAGGGCGGTCAACGGTCGCCGTCATGTTTGTGTTGTTACTTTCCATGTCCTACACCGACGTGGACACGAAGCTTAAAACTCCTGCCTGGGAAATGCAATTTCCAGTACAGGTAAGAAGGATTCCATAAATTTCCCAGATCTTCAAACTGAGACTATGCGGGCGGCTGCCTGGGAGCTGAGATTTCCCCAGTTTCGGTCATCTGAGTTACACATTTTTAAGCTATTTCTACTTACTGCCCCGGACCCGAACCGAAGAAAAGCCAAGAATGGAAAACTTTCCACATTTTACACCCACAGCAGTAGACGCTTGTCCGAGCGCAATAGTTCTGACATATTCTCGCTTCTTTATTGCCAAGTTCAGGATTATGAACTTTAAGATTCCCTTCGCTCCGAAGTGGCCCCAGCGCGGCGCGGGAGGACCGGGATGAAATGTAAACGTTTCATTAATTCCAATTCCCTCCCAAGTGGGACCGACTGCGCCGAGAGTGGTGGAAAATTTTCGATTTTCTCTGAATGAATCTAGGGGGATACTCATCTCGTCATAACGAAAAAAAAGAAAAGAAAAAGAAGTATCGCAACCAGCAACTTCAGCACAATTTACTCTTTAGTCTAGTTCTACAGCTGGCACCGGTTCTACTTGAACGACTTGTACTACTACTACCCGCTAGTGTTCGTCTACTCGTCCACTCAAAACTGATGGCGGCTTCTCTTTCTCCCGTTGCACTTGAGTTTTATTACGAGTTTGCTGATCTCAACCATATTTTCACGACCCCCCCTCTTTTTTTCGCCGGCAACCCTTCCCAAGAACGGTCTGTCTGATGCTGTTTCTGCTGCTGCTTGTTATATTTTGCCCTGCCTGCTTAATGCACCGCGATAGATGAGTGTTATTTCATTCGTTTGCTGCTCCAACCAGCCAGCAGCCAGCCAAGCCAAGCCAAGCAGCTTTCGACGGGCGGAGAGATCTTTCACCAAGTGTATGAATAAGTTTCAGTTGCGGTAAAACTGAATGAGCTGGTATAAAGTTTTACGATGCTTAAATCTTTGGCCCCTCGTTTTAGGATTCTTTTTTCTCATTCCTTCACACGAGAGCGACTGGAAGAGGACGAATATCAAGTGGATCCATTGACTCGTGTTTTTTTCGTTGGGAAATGGAATTAACGCGCGCCAAACAGTCCGAAGGAGGGAGGGATGGTGGCGATGGGCAGTGTCCTTCGGAAGATTGTTAATCCTTTGAAGTAGTGGCAGTTGTTTGGGATGGATTGACTGGTCAAGATGAGAAAGGATTTTTATTGGATTGAGAGATGCTTAGTAACTTAGGGGCAATTGCTTTTGGTGAAATGCCAAGCATCTTCCAGAGGATGGATGGAGGGGTTTTTGGCGGAGTGGATTCGATGGAACTACGATGGGTTTTAGGCGATATTTTTGACCAAACTAATTTGATGCTATGTTTTAAAAAGCAGATGAGTTTGGTTGTTCGAAATAGCAGCCTATAGAATATTGCTTGGCTTCAATTTGAGTGAACTTGATCGTATTTACATTATTTAAAAACTCAGAGTAGTGTCACTAAGCAGAAATACCGCCGGTTGCCAATGCCATTTTTTTCTCTTCAACAATAGTAGGCTCGTTATTTTAAGCTTATTACCTGCAAATGTTCCTCAAATTTCTCGGCATTTTTATAGGTGACCTGACTTAACTTGATGTTCTTTGATGACCCAAAACATCACCATTTTCATTTACACGGAAACAAATCCGTTTCTGTTTTTATGAATAAAAAATCATGAAACGACATCTCATCTTATTTTATGAATTTATGACTCTTATTGATGGTTTCATTGCTAAAATGAAAGATGTGAGTCATGAACTTAGGAAGTCTTGTTCTGTCTCTAATCTGAAGTTGTGTAATCAGCTTCATTAGTCAAGAGTCTTTTCAAGAATAACTATAGCGTAGTAAGTACAATCAGCAGGTACTATTACAGCTCTCCACATCCTTAAGGTCTGTATCCGCAATAATCTGGACACCTCAAAACATGAAAAAAAACATAAATTACATAAATTATATTTCCGTCGTAGTTGTTTATTTCAGATTCATGGGATGTGTTTTAACAATTCGTGAAGACAAAACATAGTTATTCGGTATTTGCATAAAATTTTCGAACCTTGCGCTTAGCTCCATCCGTTAGGGTTTATACAGACTCTTCAGAAATCGTAGAAGCCGTCTTTGTCCAAATTTTCTGCAAGTGTTTGATGTCATTGATTCCTTGCTTCTTTCCAGAAAGCTTCCGCTTCATCAGAGCCCAATATCTATCGATTGGTCGTAGCTCTGGGCAATTTGGCGTGTTTGAGGTTTTTGGTACAATGTTCAATCGATTTGCTTGGTACCACTCCATCACAGTTTTAGCATAGTGACATGATGCCAAATCGGGCCAGAACAAATGTTTTTCTTTGTGACTTTTGATGAAGGGTAGCAATCGCTTCTGCAGATACTCTTTCTGATAGATCTCCTTGTTGATTGTTGTTGATAGTGACGAAAGATTTACTCTTTTTGCCACACGTTCAAATTGCTTGCCACACAAGGTATTTTTTGGGAAATTTCGATGCCTTCTTTGTTCTGAAATGCTCAGCTGTTGCATTTCTGGCCATAGCAGAATAAAAAGCCAGCCCTGAAAGCTGCTTGAAATCTTCCAGAACATAAGTTTCATCGCCCATAACAATGCATGAAAACTTCGTCAAATATTCGCAGTACAATCGTCGAGCTCGTGATTTTGCTGCCAAGTTCTGTTTGTCGTTGCGATTTGGAACTGTTTTTACTTTGTACGACTTAAGTCCCAAACGTTGTTTTGATTTTTGAACAAAACCAGATGACATCCCTATTTTACGAGCCACCGTTCGAATTGAGAGATTTGGGTTTTTCGTTAATATCCTTTTCACCTTTCGGTCCATGACAGGATCAGCGCGTCCAATGTTTTCGTCACTTCTCGGTTTAGCCTCAACCGTCAAACGTTCCGAAAATGATTTGAACACATCGATAACAGTGGATTTAAGCAAATCCAATGTTTTTGCAAGGTCCCGTATTGACAAGTCAGGATTTGCCGTACGTCCGTACAAAATTCGCTCGCGCCCTTGTTTTTCCCTCGTCGCCATCTTGAACACTAAACATGAAATGTAAACATCAATCATCATAGACTCTCAGCTATACCACAGTGAATTTTTTCATTCCTACGTGCAAGATTTCAAAAGTTACAATGATTTGAAGGTGTCCGGATTAATGTGGATACAGACCTTGATTCCAAAACCTCTGAAAAGTTTTCTAGGAAAGTTCTCTCCACAATTTCTAGTAAAATCTTCTTAAATTTGTTGCAAGTTATCTACCGGAACGGTTGGGAATCCCTGAACTGCGGGGAAGTCATTCTGAAATTCTGGAATGTTTGACTTTGAACTTCAGAAAATCTTTTTAGCACTTCTGGGTCTAGCAACTTTTGGGAAGTCCTCTCTCGCATTTGTTTCCTGGAATTCTTGAGAAATTCCTCCTTGAACTCAACGGTAGTGTTCTCTCTAGTTAGTTGCTAAATGAAATTTGGCGCAGTTTTTTCCTGAGCTAATTCTTTCTTTACTTCTGATAAGTCCCATCCTGAACTCCGAAGAAAATTGTATTGCAACTGTGGAAAGGCCTTTCCAGAATTTCTTTGAATATTCAGCTCTAATCTTTTGAGAGTCTTTTCTTCCGAATTTCGGAGAAATCTTCTTCTGAACTTTTGGAAAATTTTCTCCTGAGCTTGGGGAAGTTTGTTTCTCGAACGGCATGTCATAATCAATCATCAATTAAAAGAGAGATTTGAGCAACAAAAATGAGAAAGTGCGCACAATTATTATGCCTGTTAAACAAGACAGATCAGCACTAAAAAATTAGAATTTACAATAAAAGATGAGAAAAGATTCGATTAACGACTAGACCGGCAAATAAGCAACAGCTATTAGTATAATATGCAATTAAATGGCAGTAGTTTCCGCCAAATTACGCAATATTGATGATCATTTGACATGTCTTTCAATTGTTGTTTTCCCATAAAAGAGTAAATGAGCAATGGATAAATAAATATCCATTGCTCATTTTACTGTTTTTATGGGAAAATCTAACAAAATTAAAAGACATATGCGAATAGTTTAGTGCTCAAATTACATAATTTGGCGGAAATACTGCCATATTTAATTGCACATATACTAATAGCTGTTGCTTTATTTGACAGATTTACCGGTCACAATTAGATTATCCGAAGATCTTTTTCTCATCTTTTATTGCTCATTCCTAATTTTTTAATGCTGATCACGACATTATTTGTTGGCACAGGCCTTAATAATTTAGTGGCACTTTTTTCATTTTTTGGTGCTTTTTCTGAATTACTAAGTGCAGGTAAATATTTTAGCCGTTTCTGAACCATTGAGAAATTTTTTGCTCAAGCTACTAGAAAGTATGGTTACGCTTGTGGTAGGTTTAAGTTTTTAAGAGAGGCTTTTTCCGGAGCTGTATAGAATCTTCATTCTGAAATTCTGAAATGTTCTCTTTTGAGACTTGAGAAAGACCTCTAGCACTGCTGGGAAGCTCCAACAAATCTTTCTGGGAAGTACTTTCCTGAAATTCAGAGAAGTTCTCTCGTGAACTTCTAGGACTTACCGTCCTGAGGTTTTTGGAAGTTTGTTCCTGAATTCTTGAAAAATCATAGGTTGTGCCCTCCTAGGTTAGTTTTTTTCTCCTGAAATTCGAGAATTTTTTTTCGTGAACTTCTGGAAAGTTCCATTTTGCTTTGCTGGAAAGAGCTCCAAGTACGGATCTTGTAGTTTAAGGGCGATGTTTGGTCCGAATTTATCTGGAATGTTCATGTTTGAACTGCTAAGAAGTGATCTCTATACTTATGAGAAGTTTCTGCCTGACCATTGGAGAAGTTTTTTTTGAGGAATTTTCTTTCGAAACGTCTAGAAACAATTTTCCTGAAGCTCTTGGAAGTCTGCTTATGAACACTCTAGGATGTGTTTTATATTCTGGGTAGTTTCTTGGTATACTTTTAGGAATTAAGACTAATTTAACACGGAAAATAAATTAATGAATTTTTACAAGCGCGTAAAACCCCCTCGTTTCATTGCAAGCCAAAGAGATGTAAATAACAGAATTTTGTTTTGCAATATTACAGCGCGTGCCATACAGGGCGGCAGAAAATAATCAAAATGTTCAAACTTGAGTATTGGGTTAACTGTGTAGCTAGTGACTTTTTTGTCGAAAGTGTAATTGTTTTTGTTTACTTTCAAGTGCTGCATCCAAACATTCTATTTTTTTTATTGCAAATTCGTCAAAATATTCGCGAAAGAAGTGATCACCAGTTTGTTGCTCGCCCAGAAGAAGCCGAAAGACTTGTATCTCTGGCTAGTTACACAATTTTTTTTGGGAAGGCTTCTCGTGAACTTCAAAGCATTTATTTCTCAAGCAATACTTGAGGAATTTTTCTTGAATTTATGAGGCAGCGCCCTCTAGTAAGTTGCTAATTGAAATTGGGGAGTTTTTCCTAAGCTTATTCTTTTCTTTACTTCTGATAAGTCCCTACCTGAACTACGGAGAAAATTGTATTGAAACTGTGGGAAAGTTCTTTTGTGAATATCTTAGAAAATTAACTTAAATTTAAATATAAAATTAGCCTCCTAGGATTATTTTTTTCCTGAAACTCGGGAAAGTTTTTTTTCGTGAAACTTCGAAAGTTCCATTTTGCTTTGCTGGGAAGAGCTCCAAAAACCTCTGGAAAGTTTCAAACTTCCAAGTAGACCGCTTCCCTAAACTTCACCCTGGAGCTCTGAGAAGTCCTTTCCTGATTTCCGAGGAGGTTCTCTCCTGAGTTTCTGGGAAGTATGATCTTGCAGTTTGGCGATGTTTGGTCCGGAATTTATCTGGAATGTTCATGTTTGAACTGCTAAGAAGTGCTCTCTATACTTATGAGAAGTTTCTGCCTGACCTTTGAGAAGTTTTTGTTTGAGGAATTTTCTTCGAAACGTCTAGAAACAATTTTCCTGAAGCTCTTGAAGTCTGCTTATGAACACTCTAGGATGTGCATTATATTCTGGGTTGTTTGTTGGTATACTTTTAGGAATTAGGACTAATTCAACACCGAAAAAATAATGAATTTTTACAAGCGCGTAAAATTCTCTATCGTTTAATTCCATGCCAAAAAGAGGCGTAAACATCGAATTTTTGTTTTGCAATGCTGCATGCGCCATATGGGTGCGGCAGAAAATAATGCGAAAATGTTCAAACTTGATTATTGGGTCGATTCGTGTAGCTAGTGATTATTTTCTGTCAAAAGTGTATTTGTTTTTGTTTACTTTCAAGTTTACTTTCAAGCATCGGAAGCCGGGAAGCGGACGTCCGCGCTGTGCATGCATACCGAACGTGATCAAATCGGTCCGTGCAAAAATTGCTCGCAACCCGGTGCGTTCCATAACAAAACTTGCAAAGGAAGCCAATATTTTGGAGAAATCCATGCGGAGAATCATCAAAGAAGACCTGCATACATCTTCCAAAGCCAGAGTGAAACGCCACTTGATTACGGACCGGGTCAAGGAACTACGAGAGACTCGTTCCAAGAGATTGCTTTCCTTGTTGATGAAGGAAAAAATGATAATCCTGTTCTCCGACGAAAAGCTTTTCAGCATCGATGCTGTGGCTAGCAGCCGCACGGACCGGTTCATTTCACCGCAGAAAATGGAGAACGTTCCGGAAAAAGTGAAATTCAAATTTCAAACCACACTTATAAACGGAGCTGTTTCACTGTTTTTTCCATCACGGTTCGAGTTCGACTGATAGAGCTGTCAAATTTTGTCTGCTAACTTACATCCGGCTGGTGTCATGATGTTTGGCTTGGTGGCGTCCAACGGTTTGAAAATGCCGCCTGTTTTCATTGACGCTGGAGTTAAAATCAATACTGAAGTGCATATCGGTATTTTAAAGGATCAAGTGCTTTCCTGGGTGAAGACCAACTTCTCCAAGGACCAAAACGTTATCCTACAGCAGGATACAGCGCCATGTCACACGTCCAGTCGAACCCAACAATCGTTGAACGATAACATGAAGTTTTGGCCGAAGGATTTGTGGCCCCCTAGCAGTCCAGATCTTAATCCGTTGGATTATTCGATTTGGGCATATGTTGAAACACGAGCCTGCAAAACATCACACCCTAGTGTGAAAACCCTGAAGTCAACCATAACACGCACATGGCAGTCAATGTCGGAGGACTACGTCCGAAAGGCATGCTCTGGCTTCCGGTGTCGGCTCGAGGATGTTATTAATAAAAATGGAGGATACATTGAATAAGATTGTTTAAAAGGACTTTATAAAGATAACTGCACTCGAAAATGTTGATGTTATGGCTTGAATTAGTTGAAAATGGGATTGGAAAAAAATAGAATAAATTTTCGCATTATTTTTTGCCGCACCCTGTACAACTTTATTTTCTATTTCACATAACAGGCTAGATTCAGGCGTTATCTGGCTTAAATTTATATGAAATAGCTCATGAATGTGTGCCAAATCTATCATTCCCTTTATGTGTATTGTTATGTTATGGCTTGAATTAGTTGAAAATGGGATTGGAAAAAAATAGAATAAATTTTCGCATTATTTTTTGCCGCACCCTGTACAACTTTATTTTCTATTTCACATAACAGGCTAGATTCAGGCGTTATCTGGCTTAAATTTATATGAAATAGCTCATGAATGTGTGCCAAATCTATCATTCCCTTTATGTGTATTATATAACGTTGAAAATTTAATGTTCCATTTTATCTGTGCACAAAGGGTAAATTTCCAAATCCCAAGTGAAAATGTACCTAGATACGTTTAGAAGTACTTTAGAGAAAAATCAGATTTATATGATTAATTTCAAAAGCTCATCACTTCTATTGTTGTTCTTCATGCGGCCACCGATTGGGCTTGAGGGCCAATGTTTAAATTACAAAAGAAATAGTCTTCAAACGAGAAAATAAAATTCGCTTTTTGGTATTCCGATCCAAGGCCCCCACCAATGCTTTTAAGGAATCGAGCTCTTGGTCAATTTCCTACCACTTCTGCTTAACCGGCAATGTGTCCTTTTATGCACAGATGAAATTAAACATTGAATTTTCTGCGTTATCTAATGCACATTAAGGGAATGCTAGATTTGCAGAAAAAAATTAGATATTTTATGTAAATTTTAGCCAAATAACGCCTGAATCCAGCCTGTTGTATGAAAGATTGCATACATTGTTGTATGGCGCATGAAAGATTGCACACAATTTCGTTGTTTACGCCTCCTTTGACTTGCAATACCACGATACATGTGGGAAGATAAATGAATTCATTATTTATATTTGACAGTCGGAATTCACTTCCTGTTAAAACAAGAAACAAGAATCATGAAATTTGCGATGTGGGTTGCACGGTATGACGGACTAACATCTGTAACCTTAATGATAATTTTTAGAAGGAAATATTTTGTTATCACCATGAGGCTTTCCGGAATTGACAGCAATTTTGTTGGAATGAAATTAAAATTCATAGAAAATGGAATAGAAGTAGTCAATCCCAATGCCAAATTTGTTGATGCACTTGCAAGAAACGAGATACTAGTCTGATTCGCTGAACATTTACTTTAAACTGCAAAGTAAATTAAAATCCGAAGCTGTGGTCCATTTCGTACTGGTTTGCTATTCTATCGTCCAGAAGACCCGGTCTCAGCAAATCAATTGAAATTCCGTTGCCGATTTAAATACCGAATCATTTATCAACGGATTTTGAGAGCCGTCTCACAAGCGTGTCTCACAACTAAACTAACACTCCAAGCGACTGTATGCTGAACTCGTCTCAAGTGACATGAAAACAATCGTTGCATTTTCCATCTGGCTGTGACATATTGCAATATACTCAGCCGATAATCGTATATCAATCCAATCGCTACTTGGTTTCCTATTCATGTATAACTGTTGTACTATGATAAATAGTATAGCTTGTGGAAACGTTTCACCGTTGATTGCAAGAGATTAGAATAATATGCAGCTTCCTTAGCCCAGTCTGTAAAAGCGCATCGACAAAGCTAGACCATGGTGGAGGGGGCTAGGTTCGATTTCTGGTTCCAGTTTGGGAAATTTCTTGTCAAACAAAAATTTATTTACTTACCGGGTATCAGCTTAAATTTACCACACAACCATGCATCGAAAGGACTTGATTAACAATTGTGCTTTTATTACAATAAGTTGAGAGTCGGCTCAATGATAATTGGGAAAAGCAATAAGTTTCAAACACCAAGAATAGAAGAGGCAATCACTCGGATGTCGGAAACAGCATTTTCCGATGCTGTCAATTTGTTCATCATGCTTCTCGTTTTACATACAGGCAAGTTCATGATGCAACTTTGCTCTCTACTGCCGGTGTTGAAATTTCGTTTGACTTCTGACATAAATGAACAAGAGATTGAATCGTCTTACCAATCTTGACTCTGGCTGAAATTCTAATCTGATAATAATACAAATCGATCGATTGTTCAGCAATACACTCGACAAATACAACACAAGCGAGGTGAAATAATCAGGCAAAGTGGCATTTAATTTGCATATCCATACGGTTGCTTCACAACCTAGCCGTCATTAAGTGATTAATTATTTAGATATATTTCAAATACTCTAACGCCAGTTAAACTTTCGTTCTATCTTCGATCGATATTCTACCTGTGGCGGAGTCAAAGCGAATCATTGCGATCATATTTGAAACGTTTATCAAATGTCTTTTCAAGCACATTTTGCAGTTATCAGTGAAAGGGACTTATTGTTTGGCATGACAACCAAAATGGCCATTCATACCATTTTTTGAATACCCTTCTTCTGGTAGAATCGTTCCCAGAAAGAGATTTATTTCAGAAGCACATACATGTAGCAGTGGGCTCACAAACTTGCTCAGACTACTGCCTTGACAAAAAGTTCAGAACAGTCTAATATGAAATGATATTCTAATGATAGCCATTGTGCACGTTGGGGTATTATATTGTGGAATGCCTCCTTGCCGGCCAGCAAGACTGAGAGAATAGGTTATCACGATACTGTGAGCCATACTGCATCTCATGCATGCTAATGTGTGCTTCCCATGCTACCATTACAGCATCCATTCCACAGAACGTTCCGGCTATGTGAAACACTCGAAGAAAAATAAATTGGTATGCGAGAAATAGTTTCTTTCAGCTAGTGTGAAGTTGCACTGCACAAGAAAGGATATTCCATTCATCAAAAATATGCTTAATGAAATTAGATAGATTAGAAACTCGCTTGCTGAATTGTTGCATTCTTCCGCTTCCGGAGATGGTGTGCAACAATGAGCGAGTTTTCATGGTGTCGCTAGGATGGGTTTTCCCTGAACTGAAAATGTGTTGTTGGCTACGATTCCGAGCTGACCAAGCCCACGACTCAGTTTCTATAAATGGAACCGATGAGAGCTGTGTGGAATCTGTTGGAAATACTAGTGCCAAGCTGCTTATCAGTGCGTTCACTGGCAAAGTAGACCACATGCTGGAATGATGAAAAGGTTGGATTGATTGCAATAGCATTCCTAAATGCAGCTTTGTTTCAGGATGTTTTACAAACTACACTATCGCTGACCCCAACTTATTACTGTCGGGAAAGCTGGGATAAACATTTCGTAGCAAGGATATTAAATTCTGCTGAAACGGCAAAACAAAATAAACATTTCTCGTGAATTAACCTCCACCGCAAACATAATTCAGGATAATAAATAGAATTAGTAGTGATGCTGCTGTCACGCATAATCTGGATGTCCACTAGACTGATGCAAATTGCGGATTTGTCGCTTTTTCAGTGCTTTAAAGATTCAAACTGCACCCTGATAGTTCTTCTAAATTTTGAACTTATTTGGTTTGCATTCGATTGATACTGCACAAACGATTGGAAGTTTTTTTTATTGGTGGAACCAAACTTTTGTAGAAATGTATAAATGATCTGTTCCATATTTTCATCACCTAAATGTGTGATGTGTGTGATCGTGATCACACATATTTTCATCACCTAAATGTGTGATCGTGTTTCAGCCAGGTGTAAAAATAAATAGTTTGAAATTAATTAGGAGGTACATAATCTTTCAGCATGATCAAATACCTGCTAAGTGAGCAACAGTGTTTTATGTTTGCATCAGTTCAACGAGGAATCGGAAACGCAATGCTTTGCTGGGTACTTGTAAGCAACTTCCGAAGTAAACTTAAAAGGTCAAATAAAAATATTTTGAAAAGGTGAATAGAATTTCAGCTAAAGATAAATTCAAATTCACTCAACGAAAAAAACCTACAAGGTTACAGCCACATTGCACAGTGGGCAAAAATGGATCCAAAATCCTATTAATTTAGACGGCGCAGGGTAGGAGTCCTGAAAAACAGCTTATCATATGGAAAATGCTGAAAATCGAATGGTTTCAATTTTAGGAATAGTTTCATTTAGGATTGACTACATTAAGTGTCTCATTTTTCCCATTTCTCCCCTTATTTTGGATGCAAACTAGAATTATTAATCCTAGAGGGTTTGTAACTGTAACTAGAAATTAGAAGACAAATTAATATTTTCCATTTAATTCCAACTACCTTTGCTTATCTTGACAGATACGCGTAGTTTCGTCTACAATGTGCAGACTTTTTCAGTGTCTCGTACTTATAACTCGCGAGTCGAGTTATAAGTCGAGTTATAAGTACGAGACACTGAAAAAGTCTGCACATTGCGTATCTGTCAAGATAAGCAAAGGTAGTTGGAATTAATTGGAAAATACAAATTTTTCTTTTAATTTTTAGTTACAAGTATTCCACTTAACAGCTCAAACCCTCTAGGGTTCATCATATTTTAGCAAAATAAACAGCATTGAACTGTTAATCCCCCGTCATGAGCGGATTTTCTTGATGGTGGTCTCAAATTATATATGAGCATTGACCTTTGCTGTGTCATCAGAAAATATCTCGTGATCCTTCTTACATAGGAAGTGACTTCTTTCAGCAAAGTTATTCAGTAGATCAAGGCCTTCAGGGTGAAACTTGAAAGTTCAGTATTTTCTCGCATCCCGTTGCTATTGTGCATGATAACTTACTTTATATCCTGAATCCTGAGATCCTTGGCGCTTTGGTTGAGTTAGGCCTTTAGGATGGTCTTAACATTTATTCATAACTCTTTCGCTACATGGCACTAGCGAACATGTGAACTTTGTGTATTGCCTGTATTTTGAGATCAAGATCGTGAATAAAAATTGCTGTTTTCATAAAAATTATTTGTAAAATTATGAGCTTCGAGATGCTTAACTCAACAGTTCAGAATTATTTCACAACGTAGCGGTAGTGTATTTGTAAATTGACTGTATAATCTGGATCTCGAGATTTTTGAAATATAGCAAGATGGCATCTTCAAAAAAACTATTCGAGAGTTCAGAGTTTTTTAATGGTGAACATATTTGACCAGAATTCATCCTTTACATGGTGCTATTGATAAGGGGAACCTTTTGTCATATCTGTATTTTGATTTCTAGATCATGTATGAATTTATTATTTTCATTAAATTTATTCGAGTTATCATGGGTCTTCCGAACGGACGACTTCAAAATTCAGAATTAGTTCATTACGGGGCATTGGTCTGCCTGTGAATTATGTAATGAATGTTTGTAGCTAGTCCTCATGAGAGGCTGACTACCCCAATATTGATATTTTGGTAGCGTTCTTCATGGCAACATCGAGCAACTCCTTCAAAGAAGTTCTTCACAAAATTTTGGGAAAATCTTTTGGAGAACATCATGGAAAATCTTCCGAATTTCCCTGAATTTCTCGGCAGAACTTCCCTGAAGTTCTCTGAAAAACTTTCCTGAATTCTCTGAAGAACTTCTGGGAAGTTCTCTGCAATATTTCCGTGGAGTTCTATACAACACTAGCTTCAAGTTCTTTGTAGAGCTTGCATAAAGTTCTTTGTAAAACTTCGTTGAAGTTATCTGCAAAACATCTCTGAAGTTTTCTGCAGAATTTTGATGATGATCTCTGAAGATTTTTCCTGAAGTTCTCTACAGAGCTAAAGAACAGTTTTCAGCAGAACTTTCCTTGAGTTCTCTGCAGAAATGCCTTGAAATTTTCTGAAAAACTTCTCTGAAGTTCTCTGCAGAATTTCCCTGAAGTTCATTGCAGCAATTCTCTGAAATTCTCTGCAGAACTTCCATGAAGATCTCTGCAGAATTTCACTGATGTTCCCTGAAGAATTTCATTGAAGTTCTCTGCAAAACTTCCCTGAAGTTCGTTGCAGAATTTCTCTGGAGTTCTCTGAAGAAATTCCCTTAAGTTCTCTGCAGAACTTTCATAAAGTTCACTGCAGAACATTCATGAAGTTCTCTGCATAATTGCACTGATTTTCCCTGAAGAATTTCCCCGAGGATCTCTGCAAAATTTTTTCTGAAGTTCTTTGAAGAATTTTCCTGAAGTTCTCTGCGAGAACTTCCTGACGTTCTTTGCAGAATTTCCCATAATTTCTCTTGCCGAGGCTTCCCTGAAGTTCTCTTGCAGTATTTCCTGAAGTTCTCTTGAAAGGAGCTTCGAAGTTCTCTGAAGAATTATCTCTAAGTTTTTCTGAAGAACTTTCCTGAATCTCCGGATTTTTCTGGGTTTAAGTTATCTTATTTATCTTGTCTTATTTAGTTATCTTATTTTGAATTTTTCAACCATTTTTACAGTTCGCCCTCCTTTGTAAAAGCAACTTGGCCTTGTTCTATTTAAACTTTAACCATCATTATTTCTACGTGTTCTCGCAAATATAATTTATAGCGGGAATGTCAAATTCACTACACCGTAGTTGGGAAACAAGACGAAGAATACGTCACTGGGTTTTTCAGCTTACAAAGGTTACCCTAGAATTTACAGTGCTGGTAACAAAAACTAAACTTGAACCGCTGTGAGGCAGCTAGAGAAACTTCTGAAACAGGAGAGTTCGGGCGAGTCGGCGTTGGATGTCTTGCCCTTACATCTGACCCATACCAGCATCCCCTCACCGATTACTGTAACTGGGTTGCGGATAGGTCCAGTATGGTGGCACTGTGTCTACGTCGTCACCTGAGCTTCGCGATGTCTAAGGTGAGTGGAGTAAGTGCTGCAGTGAACATCGGAGCAACAGGTGACGATGGCAGATTGACCAGTCTTCACGAATGGTCGATCGTATCGGCAGGGCAGCACACTGTCCGAAATCCGTTGGTAATAGCCAGACGATTTCAACGCCATGGTGCTCAAGTGGGGGAGTGCGCTCTACCAACAACATACCAGTATACACTTCATTCGCCTCACAGATGGAGCTCATGATATTTCGATAACGAAGTATTTAAAGAGCGCTTGGAGCGGGGAATTTAGCGAAGTCCAAGACCCGTGCGGTGAACTCGTGGCGCCATTAACACAGGTGTGTGGCAGTTTCCAACCATGCTCGGCGAAGGTCACTGGCCCATCATTTGTCCCAGAGCTGGCGTTCCACTATTTCAGACCATAACGCTGACATGGCGGTGGATGGATGGTTGGTAAACAGGCTGATAAAAAGATGACCGCATCGTGATAACCGAGTCGCAAAAGGTGAACAAAGCGCCAGGCCCATATGGTACTCTGAACATGGACATCAAGACAGCTATTTTGCTGGCTTCCAATATATTCAGGGTGGTAATGCAGAGATGCCTGCGGATGAGGGGCGTCTTTCCGGACCCTGGAAAAGCGCTTGAGAGGGTAATCTGCAACAGGCTGTCTAAGTACAAGGTGGATATGGGTGACCTATCAAACAACCAGTTTGATCGTTGCGTGAGTCCATCAGCAAGGCGGCAGAGGTGGTAATCCAGTGCAAGAGGCAAGTTGTCCGGCTTCTGTACCGTGGTCACTTGACCTGAGCAACGCGTTCAATAGCGCCAGTTGGAAGGCTATCGCCAGTTCGCTCCAACACCTCCGGGTTTCTGGGTACCTGTACAGGATTCTGGGAAATTGCTTCCAGAATCGGGTACTGGTTCACATCACGTGAAAGCGGATCCGTGGAACGTGCCCCTGTCACCGCAGGAATAAATCGATCCCTAGGCTCCGATGGTCTGGTACAGATGTATGGCGGGATTATTGCAAACATACGTTCTCTAACAGAGTAAACATTAAGGGATTTCGCGGAATATATCACC
>JASCZW010007414.1:0-67206 GCA_034211315.2 Aedes japonicus
CATCCGCCATTTTTATGCTCTTCTTTAGTTAAGCTTTAATGAAATTCGAGAACATTTCGATTTGGCAAAATTCCAAGTTTGAGGGATCATCTCCTCAGAATGACGCCTGCCTTGAAAGCTGTTTGCAGTTCAATTTAACGTACGATTCATCGTCTATAAAGATGCATCCGTTGCGGTTAGCAACTGGTTAGCATGCTGTATTTTTAAATCCACGTTTTAGTTGTGATGTTTTTACAAATTACCATAAAAAAATCCCCAATCCCACCGGACGAAATAAACCCGTTTCGATTCTAAATTGGCAGAGGTTTATACACGCGGTTGCGTTCGTTTTTTCAGAGTGAGTTCAGAAACTATATTTTGTATTGTTTCGATATTTCATGATAGAATCTTGATTTCGCTTGCAAAGTTGTACAAAATATTACTACGAGAAACGCCGAATTTCCTGTCGCACAATAGAGAATGATGGTTTGCTTCGAAATTTTCCCTTCTTCTTGCTCGCCTTATTGTAAATGGCGTTGTAGTGTGCGTGCGTTCAAGGTCACTAAGCCTAATTGGCCCAATTATTATTTTTTGTAAATGCTTGCAGCATATCAAAGCCATGATATAAGCGTCAAAGCGGCCAGGCCTACTGCGTAGATTTGAGCGCCGCCATCGCCGACGATTTTATAGCGCCGCCGCCGCCTCTATTTTCGACCGGCGCGCCGCTCCAATTTTTTCCCGCACCGCTGGGCAATTTGAGGCGCGTCGATGAAATTTTTCACCGTGTATACATCCCTTCAGTTACGTACATTAGCCCTTCAGAAATCTGATTTTATTACTGATGAGAAATGATGCCATCTTGATGCGATGTGCCATCCAGAAGGTGTGCGTTATCGAACCAGCGATGTGTGGAAAAAAATTGCTGCACTAAAATCTGTCAGAAATGGTATTATTTATTTTATCTGCTTCCTGACAGTGTTTTGCAATGTATACCTAATCGTAACAAAAAAAACAGGCTGGTCTTAACGATCCTGCAATCGATTGGTCATTGGCATTCGGCAAGTAATTTTTATTTATAATAAAATTGTTTATTTTATCAAACGTAATGTGGACGGAAACGAAACTTGGATCTAATCAGTTTTCTATCCGACAAGCAGGTTTAGTCAGATTGGGATCTTCCACTGCCGTCGCCGTTCCGCTTCCGTTATCACTGCGTTCCTGCCTTTACCGGTAAACAAGGTGACGTCAGGTTGCATGGCTATGTATACTTTTTTCTGATTCAAAACTCCGATTGTCCTGAAATTAAAAATAGTTAAGGAATTTAAAATGGAATCTTGTTCAACAATTTTTTTCTCATGTTTTTTTAAAGGGGCAAAATTGACGGAATTTCGACGCGAAAAATCAAAAATCCAGCCACATTTAGAATGCACTGGGATTAAAATCCAGCAAAAAAAAACATTCGGAGGTATGAGGCTACCATTAATAAGGAAATAAACTAAAAAGTGTAGTGAATAAAACACAACCATCTATCTAAAGGGTGTCCACGATGAAATTGCCACACTATGAAATTGCTCTAACTTTTTAACCGTTGGGTGGAATTAAATGAAAATTTGGGTGAATTTAGTTTTCTAGTGCATTTACATCCTGAAAGTTTTAAAGTCCTGTGATCAAAACTCGCGGAAATGGAGTCGAAAGAACAGCTCGTGCGTGATAAAATCTTGCGCATTCATCACGAGAACAAGGATCTCTCGCATCGTTCCATCGCTAAAACGTTGGGAATCGCGAATTCCACGGTGTCGCGAGTGATTAAGCGGTTCGAGGAACGGTTGACCACCGATCGGAAGCCCAGAAGTGAAGGAAAAAGTATTCCGTACAACACCAAAAATCACAACCGCGTAGTTGGGGCCTTCAACCGAAATCCGAACGCCTCCGTTCGGGATGTGGCTAAGAAGCTGCACCTAAGCCGAAGTTTTGTCCAGAAGGCCAAAACTAAGGCTGGGCTTCGAACGTTCAAGGTACAAAAGGCCCCTAATCGCGACGAGAAGCAGAACAAGTCCGCCAAAACCCGTGCCAGGAAGTTGTACCTCAACATGCTGACGAAAGTTGAACGACATATGTGAAGGCCGACTTCAAACAGATCCCCGGCAACCTGTTTTTCACGGCCAAGGATAAGTTCAGCGTTCCGGAGCATGTCCGCACTCAGAAGATGTCCAAATTTGCGAAGGAATTCCTGGGTTGGCAAGCCATCTGCACGTGCGGGAAGCGGAGTGCACCTTTCGTGACCCAGGACACGATGAACGGACAGGTGTACATAAAAGAGTGCCTCCAGAAGCGGCTGCTTCCTCTCCTGAAGGCCCACAACGTCCCAACAATCTTCTGGCCGGATTTGGCCTCATGCGCACTCTCCAAGGACGTGCTGAAGTGGTATGCGGACAATGAGGTCAATTTCGTGCCGAAAATGTTCAACCCTCCCAACACTCCGGAGCTCCGCCCCATCGAGAAGTACTGGGCGATTATGAAGCAGCACCTTCTTAAATGGCCTGAGGTAGTGAAGACAGTCGAGGAACTGAAGAAAGTATGGGTTTACATGCAAAAAACGGTTGATTCACAGGTTGTGCAGAATCTTATGGCCGGGGTTAAGGCCAAGGTGCGGGCATTTGCGTATGGACTGTAAATAAAGTACGAGTAAAATGGTAAAATGAAGTTTAATAGTTACTTCTCAATCCCAGAAAATTTGATGGCAATCGGATGAAAACTCGAATTTTGCGAATCAATTTTGTGTGTGGCAATTTCATCGTGGGCACCCTTTAGTATGGATGGGAAGCAGAATGGCACTTCTTTGCAACGTCTCATGAGAAATGTCCATGGTGGTGCTCTCAAGCGAATGGCAAAGAGAGCAAGCCTTGCTCGAGATTATGGAAACACCATAAAAAATCCTCGAGAGCTATATGACTGGGCAGTTGAACAGACAAATAAAAGTATTGCAAAACTGAATTTCTGCTTCATATCAGCTGAACAACAAAACTAACAAACGGATCATCCCAAATATCTGAAGAGTGGTGTATCTCTTTCGCTTCAGAGTGATGTGATTTTTACCCCACATTTTGACAAAGAAAAAATATAGATTGCTTGGGAAACCTACTGAAGATTCAAGGCCTGAGATGCCCGAATCGATGCTACGTTCTGGCTTCTGGGAAAAAATGCATGGGCACTTAGCATTTCTGAAGTGATAAATCTCAGTTATTGTTTTCATTTCAAATTGCGATCTTGATAAGCTGAATCGTAATGGCATTTACCTACTAGGTTAAAGGCAAGATAAAAGCTTAGCGAGTTCCTTCGGAATAAATCATTACAATCGTTGTAATGACATAACGTAAAATAATTTAAATTTTCTTAATTGAAAATTACAAGAAAATTGTAGTCACCACCAAAATAATAAATACCGGACATTTCTATAATTGATTTCTATATCAAGATTTTATTCTTCATATTCATACATTTTCTTAGTACTATAAATCATTATTTATCGTTTTCTTTCATCACAAAATAATTTAAATCGGTTTAGTGGTTCTAAAGCTAAAGTTATTCAACAAAAAAATATTTTCTAAAATTTCGTTTATTTGACCACCCTATCTCATAATGGGTAACCCTTACGACAAAATGAAAAATTGGAATCCTATATTTTTCACAAAGTAACAAATTTACCAAACATTGCGAAATTTTATGATCCAATTCATCTTTCTGGCATGGAATTTCTGAATTATCAAATTTTACGGATGTTCCAGAACTTCCGGAAGACCATTAAGACCACTCAGAGCCATAAATTGTTATCCACATCGCTTTACTTCTTACATTTTATGTACAAATGGTTTTGAAAAGAATCGTAAGGAGTGTATCGAATATAAGCTATCCACATACATTTGCGTTGTACGCATGTATTTGTGATGGTTTTATACTCTGAACACTGCATGCTGTGCGTTTGACTGTCAGCTTTCTTTGTTTACTTGTTTGTGCGGTTCAAATTCTGCGTTTTCAAAATGTCGCGTATTGAAAAGGAAGCGAAAATTAAGGTTCTGGACACATGGCTATATGTAAAGGAGGGACTCAAAAACCCTTCCAGGTCCACAATACTTTACTGCCGTCGTTGAGGAGGATGTGAGCGATGCGGACAGGTCGATTCAAGTGGGAAATTCGGTCGAAAGGTACTGGTATGGCAAGCAATATGTTCCTGTGGTTTGAAGTCAACCATTTTTTACACTAACGGAACTATAAATGCGGAAATCTATCGATCTGAGTGTCTCCAGAAGAGATTGTTGCCTTTATATAAGAAGCATACTACACTTCCACTGTTTTGGCCGGATTTAGCGTCGGCTCACTATGCCAAAACCACTCTCAATTGGCTTGCGGAAAAGGGTATGGATTTCATTGAGAAAAATAGTCAATCCACCAAATTGTCCCTCAGCTTCGACCCATCGAACGTTACTGGGCAATCGTGAAGAAGGAGTCTTCAAGAAGACTGGTAAGGCAGCTGGGAACATGTAGGAGTTCAAAAAAATTTGTGCTCAAGCCTCCGAAAAATGCGATGCAACACTTGTCCGGAACTTGATGAAGAGCATTCGATCAGAGTTCGAAAATTCGTAGGGAATAACTCAAATTTCATCCGGTCTTCATTTTGTTTAAGTTTAACCACGTACAATAAAGGATCAATTTTTTGTATGAATAAAATTTCGGTGTTTGGACAACGTCAACAATATGATCCCTTACCTTAACCACTGTACTTCTTTAACTAGACAATAAGAGATCAATAAAAACAGTTTCTCTATGCCTCCGCCATGGCAGGACGGCCGAACAATCGTTCTCTATTTCATTTCGTAATAAATACACAACATAGGATCCCCACCCGTGCGCGATCAATCGGTTTTCAACATAATTTGAAAGAAAGTTTGTGGATAGCTTATTTTCGAAACATTCCTTATTGCCTGGGAGTGTGGCTTAAAATGACAATTGAGATAGCATAATTGAAATCAGCGGCCCAAAATTACTTGTTATCAGATAATTTAGCTAAATAAAATCCATTTTTAGACTTTTTCTGCCTTTTGTATGGAATGGATTCGCTGTGCGTCGACAAGGTGAAAAATTTGAGCCAACCTCATTCAGACCCCATGACGACCATCACGAAATATTGAAACAAATGATTATATTATTGATTATATTATTATATTATATTATTGCTACGTATTCCTATGTCACCTTCACGTACAACCTCATTGGGCTGCCCCTTGTGGTTTTTCTGTTCGTAGCAGGGTTGCTACGATTGGCAATGTTTTGGTGGATTCATCACCATGAGACAGGTTTACCACATTCAAAATCGCTAGAAAAAGTCCATTTCAAAATTGACGATGGAAAATGCGTGCTGTATTTTTGCAGTTTGTGTTAAACCCATATCTCACTAATTAAGTTTATTTATACTCAATTGATCAGTAGATTGTATTAGAAGCCTTTTATTCGGCTTAGAAAACTCGGCCTTTACTTGTGATCGATGCCATTATGATCTGCACAGTCGCTGGTGACACTGTACCGGCAACTTATTCCACTTTGAACGCTTTTGATGTGCATTTGTCACTTCTTTACCGCATCCGCGAAGTTTTTGTTTGCCAATTGCCCAATATTTTTCGATCCGTTTGAAGTCAGGGCAGTTCGGAGGATTAATCTCTTTGGCAACGAAATGAACGTTGTTCGCAGCATACTATTCTAGTACCTCGTTAGAGTAGTGGCAGCTGGCTAGATCCGGCCAAAACATAACGTTGGTCTTGTGTTGCCGAATGAAGGGTAAAATCCGCTTTTTCAGACACTCTTTAATGTAAACCTTCGACGTCATTGTGTGAGATGTGATGAAAACCTTGGTTGTAAGGCCACAACTGCTGATTCCTTGCCAAATCATTAGTTTCCGAGCAAACTTATCAGCAAAAAAAAAATTATACCTGGAAGAGACATCCCCACGACCTGTTTCCAGGTAAAATGTTCGTCCGGGGATTTGTTTATAATCCATTTTGACATATGTTTTGTCATCCATTAAAATACAGCCATCAAGCTGTATGGAGACACCTGGGTTGCCTTTCACGTACCTCAACACCTATCTCCTCAGCTCTTTGTCCTAGTGCCACTTTTATGATAGATGTGCTGTGATCTATTCACACTCAGAATATCCTTTTAACGTTTGATTGACTTTGGGAATTTCTCTAGATGTTTGTGCACAATTAATTTTCTTTCCTCAAGTTCCATGATCCGTAATTTCGAGGTGCGTCGATCCACCGAGAAAAACTTTTCACAAACTTCTTTGTCAATGAAACATCAACAAATGCCTGTCAAGCGTGTCTTGTTCCAACCACCAGGGACGCGGTAGTGTATTAAACCATGCGTCCAGATTTACTTTGAATCGAGCTTTAGTGCGTATCACTTTTGTATTCAATATAAATATTTAGTTATATTCAAACGCATTAAAAGCAATCGATATCGTTTGATAGGAACATTCATTTGGTTCATTCAATTGACAAGAATGTCGTTTATTTTTATATAGAATATCTTTGCATTCCATTATTTGAAAATAAACATAACAAAGTCGTCTGTCACAACCTTCCGAAGAACATAAAACATTCAGCATTCCATTACTTCTCAAGAAGATGACCGAGGACTGAAGAGAGTAGAAAAGCAACCTCCCCGTAAACCGCATACCACAAACAGGGCAGACATCAGGTTCTCATTCGATTAAATCACAACAGGTGCTCGCTTTGCTCGAAAGGTTGAGACATTCTTGAAGATGTGCTCCCCAGTCGGTCGGTCCACCATTCTCGACGGATGCCGCTGGAAAAAGTGCGCAACGTTCTCGACCTATCGCCTGCACAGGTACTGAAACCGGGGGTCGTTTGCTCGATAGGTCGAAGAGTCAGATGTGGGGTGGATTTTTTTCCCCTGTGCTTGACTGACTTTGCCTCCGTAGCGAGATTCGTAAAATATGCAAATTGAATTAATAACGTTCTTCTAGGGAAAATTCTCTGTGCTTTGATTCACTTGCACTGGATCTCTTGTGTTTCGCAAGCAGTGGGAGGACGCAGATTGCTGACTGTACAGGAATAGGACACTTTAGACGGATATCTTCATTAGATGAATCTCGAGAATTTCCAAAGGTAATTTTTTTTCAGACCAAAAGACATCACCGAAATGTTCGCTATGTCTGTTTGGGAATGCGATTGACATCTGGATGATTTTTCAATCCTGTTGTTTGTCCGCAGAAAAATGCCTACCTGTTTCCCGGAAGTCCAGGGTTTCGTTTAATTCTTCGCACGGGATCACCTTTTGTCCATTTTAGATGGTTTGAGACTCGTTTCGGAAGTCGAACCTTCTGAGCCTAACCTCAACACACATTATTGCCTCCATTATCTACAACTGGGTCGTCGAGGGTATAGAGATCAAGCACGTTCTATTTAATATGCAAATTTGCCTCACCTGCCTGCGCTGCGTTCTTGTTCAAGTACCTAGATCCATTCTATCAGTGACAGTGAATCCATTTGCAGTGACAGTTTGGCTAAACCGAGCTCGACACAGACAGGGTCAGTGTTGCTGAGTTGAAATTCAAAGCAAATGGTCGAATCCATTGTAAACCGCTGTACTGGGAAAAAAGAAGCCGGGACCAACCAACACAACATCATGAGCAAAGTGAAAAAGCCTGCACTGAAGTTGATCCTTCCCGGTACCGGTCCAATCAGCTGGAAGTTACAATGTCGAAAATTTTCTGACGAAGGATTTCCGCCCTCGTTCCGGCCCCTTACCGAAACCAGTGCCATCGATGGTAACGGTCTGGCTGCTGCTCCACAGTGGGAACCGCTTTGGATGGCACAGATGGGCCAACTTCAACATCAGTCCTGAAAGTGAGAGCCAATGATTCGACACATCTTCTCCACTTTAGCAGTTTTATCTATTTCCGTAACGTTTTCCGTCGTCATGGCCATGGATCCTCTGGTTGGCGAGAGGAAAAGGGCGGTGGCGCAGGTCTCATTTCGTATTCATCGTGTTTGAGTTACATCTACCGCGGAAGACGATGACGACGAACGCACGTTCAGGCAAAGTGAAAACGATTAGATGATTCTATGGTCTATCTTTGCCGAACGAGGCAACTTTCTCGCAGAAGTATATCAAGATGCACTTGTAGAGGCATTAGGGTGAATGCGGTTAACTTGGTACTAAACGATCGATATCTAGTTTTGGATGAGGATGTAATACATTCAGTTCCTAGTAGTGGACCGTTGTTTGGATAAATTGGAGTTGGAGTTATGAGAAATTACAGAA
This sequence comes from Aedes japonicus, assembly GCA_034211315.2. Taxonomy (NCBI): domain Eukaryota; kingdom Metazoa; phylum Arthropoda; class Insecta; order Diptera; family Culicidae; genus Aedes; species Aedes japonicus. The sequence goes on from JASCZW010007414.1 coordinate 8,323, forward strand.
AAAATGATTTTCTACAAATTCTTCACTACCATTAGATAGGCTGCAAGTCAATTTCACACTTTATTGACGGGTTCAATCCATCAAATAAGGTATATGAGAGCCCTGAAGAATTGATTTTGTTCCCCTTCAAATTTCATTCCTAAATTTTGTAACTAGGCTGTGTTCCAATTCGCGACTTAGTTTTAATTTCACTTAAAGTTGACAGATGGAAAATAATCAATTAAATAAGTCTGCTATTCGAGCTGACCCAGAAACCTGGCGGCCAACATCTCTAACATCCAAACGTCAAAAGGTTCATTGTTTGTAAACAATACTGAGGTTCGTACCCGTAGTAACAAACGTTAGACGGGCCTTATTCCAACAAGGCCCGTGATATGTTGCATACTGTCAAACGCAAGTAAGTGGGATAGAGTAGCCAGGCCTCTGAGCTGACACCTTATCGAAAGTTTGATGATCAATAATAAAAGCAAAGGGATTTTAATCGAATAATCGATTATTTTCCATCTGAATTGGAACACAGCCTTAGTTGAATTAGTGAGTTTATGAATAATATTTGCTTGCATCAACTTCTGGACTTATGACAAAACTCGAGTACTATTTCAAACAGACGTGTCTGATTTTGTAAACAAAGTAGGGAACTCAGATTCAAACGTAAATTTCCTAAAACTTTCTGCACCCTCACGGAAAGTAGCACCACGATAATGTTAGGGAAATGTTATTCCTTGTGTTGGTGGTAGTATTGGGCAAATTATGCACAAGTATCGATATTAGAAATTCGATTCATATTTGAACTTTAGAATTGATTATGTGTGTGTTTGTGTGTATGTTTGCAATCAATCTTCCACTGACCGGCAGTGCTTTTATGGAAGAAACTTGTCTGCATTTCTTCAGTAATTTATGTGTAATCACTTTGTGTAAACATTTTTAGCTCTGGAGCTTGAAGGTGACAGCTCTTTTGAAAATTCAACGACCCATTTCGAGAATGCCTGTTCCTACACGTACATTCTGAGGTCATTTTCATATACAATAAGCCCCGCATGAAAATCTTCGCATATAAAATGGATATGTGAAAAGTTTTCACACTTCCAGAATCAAAAATGGACATTCTTGATCCTGGCGTGTATATAGTTAATTTATATTTTTGATAATACAAAACGACCTCACCAATGTTCCTTTTCTGGTGTTGGAAAGTTCGTCCGGATGCGGGAGCTGCGCACTAAAAACAAAAAATGGAAAAAAAGCTACCGACGCACAATCTATCTACAGAAACACGACCACAACACACTAAGAGCGGGATTCCATTCACCACGTCCTACGCAAATTACTCGAAAAACTATAATTTCACTATTTAAAGACTGTATTCGATGAAATTTGGACACACAAAATAGGTCACCAAAAATTTTCCTTGAGCCCGATTCTTTTCAAACTTTCTGGAAATAAAGTACTACTAAATGGTTAAGTTTTGACATCATTGGTTTATTGAACCTCTTCTCCCAACCCAAATGCCCGCACCTTTGCCTTGACCCCTTTCATCAAATTTTGGGCAATGACTTGGACAATGACATTGACTTGCTTACTTACTTTTAACCACACTTTCTTTATTTCAAGTTCATTTTCTATCAGTTTTGGAGTTTTAACGAGATTTGCCTTCATGATTGCCCAAATTTTTTCAATTGGGCGAAGTTCGGGAGTGTTTGGAGGTTGACGTCTTTTGGTACAAAAACTACATTATTGTCTTTGTACCAGTCTAAGACGGGCCGGGCATAGTGGCAAGATGCCAAATCCGGCCAAAACAGTGTCGGGCCATCGTGAGATCTCAAGAAGGGCAGAAGTCGTTTTTGGAGGCATTCGTCCTTGTAGATTTGTCCGTTGACGGTCCCAGAGGTCATGAAGGGCTGACTCATTTTGCCACGTCCGCAGATCGCTTGCCAGACAAGGAATTTTTTGGCGAATTTCGACAGTTTCTTCTTCCGTACACTCTCCGGAACGGCCAACTTAGAGGTGGCGACGTAGTGTTCCTGTCCTGGCATTTGTTTGGTGTCGGCTTTAATGTAGGTCTCATCGTCCATCACAATGCAGAACGGTTTTGTGAGCCACGAGTTTGGCCACCGAGTTCTGTTTATCGCTCCGGTTCGGTGCCTTCTGGACCTTGTACACATGTAATCCAGAACGTTTCATTATTTTCTGCACAAAACAAACTGAAACTTTCGCCTTTTTCGCAACATCCCTGATCGAAATGTTGGGATAACGTTTAAATTGGTTCAATACCATCCTGGCCTTTTCCGGATTCGATGTGCCACGTTTTTTGCCGCTACCATTTTTCCGCTTGGTTGTCTTACGGTCCTTGAACGTTTTGATCACATAAGATACGGTTGAATGTGCGATTCCGAGCTGTTTTCCGATCCATCGATGAGAAGCGTTTGGATTTTCGAAATGAGTGCCCAAAATTTGTTGGCGCACTATTTCTTCATTCGAAGCCATCACTGAAATCACTCGACCGATTTTCACGAAACTCATTACACAATTGACACAACACAATGAAATACATTCAGTTAAAATTTCAATAATTTTTACCCACACGCTAAAAAGTTACGAACAATTGCGTGTGTCCAAATTTCATCGAATACAGTCTTTACTTTAGTTGAAAAGAGGAATAGTTTTTAATTTAATTTCAGAGGAATAGTTCAAAATGTTTGTTTCTTGATTCAGTTATTCCAGTACACTTCTGGAAGTGATCTCTGACTGGTCACCAATCTTGAAAAACCATTCTGGGTAAATGTGGGTAAATATTCGCTGCGAATGCTTTCCCACGCTTTAAGAGGATCTACAAAACGCAGTACGCAGCATTAGAAAGTAAGTACGTGAGAAAACTCTATTTTACACTCTTTATGGCCCTGAAAAGGGCCGTTTGGTTTGAATGATTCTACGGCCACGGTTTTGTTTGCTACGATCGTTGAGAGGGCTACTATCTCTATGGGGTGATAGATAGTTGAGGATCTGTTAGCAATATGAATTTCATTTACAAGTACAATTTTTTAAGAATATGTAACTGTATAAAAAAATTATATTAATTGGTCATCAATTGATACGATAATTTCGTGCAGAAAGCCAATAAACGACTTTAAACTCATGCTATTACTTATACTTTGCAGCCATATACGATATTTCACTTTCACTTTCAAACACTCTATCTCGAAATTCGTTGATTCCTATTGAAGGTAGGAACTCTATCCATCGCTCTGATATGAAGAGAACAATTTTCAAGCACTGATTGGAATTTGAAGAGAACATTACCGACATTGAACAACCTGTTATAAGAGGATTATGTCTATAATAGGGAAATCAAAACATAAGGGCTGCGATGGCTAAATGTAAGCAAACTTTAAACACCCCTTAATTATTTTCAATACCGAAACATGATTTTAAGAAATATTTGGTATTTATCGAACGACTTAGGTAGATGTCATGCGCATACAATTTGCCAACTCTTATAATAATTCAGTATAACTTTTTCAAAAACAGAATAGTAGCCCTGTAAACAGTTTTTGGTGTGAAATACATCATTTAATAGTTATTGACATTCTGTTGAAATTAGGGGACCGTGGCTCAACTCTGAGGCTGCCAAGCGAATGAAGCAAATTGTTGTTGTTGTTGTGTTGTTTTGGAAGAGACTTTACCCAATTGGTCATTTCGTCCATTAAAAATGATGCAAATCTGACGGTATCCCCGTTTCATATCGTATACTGTTACATATGAGACGTTCCTTACTTACATTTGAAGTCTGTGATAGGAAAGTACTGTGCATTTAGTAAATTTACTCTGAAATATCGGCATTGTAAGACATCACCTTCTGTTTGCGTGAATTTCAATATTTAAATGTTAAAAATTATTAAATTAAAATATTGTAATCGAAGTGTAAACATTTTGGAAATCGTTCTTGAAATGACTTTGTTAATAACGTTCAAAACCTGATCGCTTTTTGTGATGCTCCAAATTTTCGCAATTCGAGCGTGTACCCCCGTATTGAAAACACAGACGCATTCCTACGTCAAAAAACTTAAATTTTTACCAGCTTTATTATTTTTGATAATGGAATCGTCTTTTCAGCAACAGAGGACTTTTCCGCTTCCAACTCAGTTAAGCTAGAAATATTGAGAAGGAGATCTCTTCCTCCTTTGTCTGTAGCCAGTTCAAGTCCTGTTAACATATTTTAGTATAACGTTTGCATTAAAATAAATGGACTGTTTTTTTTCGGATGGTGAAAAAAAGGGAAAGCAGATAACTGCTTTTCATAAATTTCCCATGGAAGGTAATTATTTAAGCTTACTTGCAAAAAAATTCAACGCCCTTGCGTGCGGCCGTCCGGCAGTTAACCGGTACATTCGACTTTTCGGACGAAAACATGCGTGTAGGCATGTTTTGACGTAGGACTTACGTCTCTCTTTTCTATTCCTGTATAGGGGTGCCGTTCTAAAATTTCTGAAATCGAAAGCGTTACGCGAGTTTGGAGAAATTGAACGATAATATCTCCTGTCTGGCCCATAGAAATTTTACGATAAGTATTTCATTCGAAAGGTAGAACATCAACGCTTAATCCATGTTGCTAACATAATTCATTTTATTTGTTTAAACTAATTAAAAAGTACTTAAGTTTTCGCGACAAAATTGTTGGAGTAGATCTTACACTTCAGGATGGCCCAAAAATTCTCGAAGGGGCGCTGCTGGGAAACGTTGGGTGGGTTCGCCGACTTAGGTGCCACATCGATATTCAGCCGCTCCATCTCCTCCAACGATCGCTTCGAGTAGTGGGCCGACGTCAGATCCGGCCAGAACACCGCGTCTTTGCCCTTATGGTATTTCTTGATGAACGACGCAACTTTCGGCAGGCATTTCGTACTATAAATTTCCCCGTTCACGGCCAGTCCGGAGCGAAAGAAGAGCGACTTTGACATCCCCTTCTCGCTGATTGTCAGCCACAGTAGCACCTGCTTGGGAAACTTGGTGTGTGAAATGAACTTCACCTCGGAGCTCACTTTCTTCGTGGGGGAAGTACAAATACGAAGTGCCGTCGCCAGCCGTTGCCATTCGAGAGATCGGTTGACCATCACAGCCTCGCGTCCCATCGCTTCACTCCTAAGCCGCGATTCACTCGGCCAAACGTGTATGTTCATGTTTTCAGTGCTGTTCACTGTTTGCCGGTTGAACCGACGCTCCCAAGCTGCACGCAGTCGATGTAGCCACTTTTCCTCGGTCTTCCTCTTCAGCATTCTTTGGAGCTTCCTGTTGCTCTGGATCGTCGGCCGTCTGGAGCTGGGCTTTCTTTCGATTGATTGTTGTCTAATAGTGCCAAGATGTTGAAAGTGCCATCAAAGTGTCAAAGTGTAGTCAGAACTGAATTGCTCAGAGTGCTTACAAAGTGCACAGCATATCCAGTAGAAAGCCTCCTTAATGGTTTCCTCAAGCGCCGCTTCGCCGATATATATATTTCCGACTTTTTACGAAGAAATTTCTCGCAATCAGAAACTCCGAAATCCACCAGGTGTTTTAGATAATCATCCTCACAAATGTTTGCAAGGACAACCACTAGCAGGAACTTCAGCTGATAGCAAATGTTCGGGACTTCTGGAGCTTTTGACTGTAAGACACGATTCGATTTTTTGACGTAGGTGAAATTCGTAGCTCAAGAAATGGAGAAGTGGCTGTTTCATCGGATCATTAAGATGACAGAGAATGCGCTGTGCGGTTTGATTGTTGTCGTTGTTGGAGTGGGAGAAAAAAACCACACGGGCTCTGAAAACCGATCCAAATTCCTTTTGACAACTGAAACCAACGATAGCCATCAATCCTTGGATTGTATCGGATTGGATCGATGGTTTCGGGTACAAAGTGTCAGTACATTTGATAGTTATAAAATGAGGACAGTCACGTTTCAGAAGCTTTTTGATGGATCGGTCATCTGATCCAAAGCTCACGAGTCTCTTTTTGTAATTGGTGCCATCGATCTGGAACTGTTTAACAATTGCACAACATATACACATATACATATATGCATAAGTTTTCGCATTGCAAGATTTTATAGAACATTATTATAACTTATCAAAATTCCTGTGCGTGAATGCATAAAAATACTGCTGAATTTGAAGAACAGTATTTGCAGTAAATCCCTGCAGGAAATTCTGCTGAGATTTTTGGAGCACTCTTTTGAAGAACTTTGAAACCAACACTTCTCCAGCAGAATACTTTAAGTAATCGAATCCTTGCAGACGAAGTTTAAACATTAATTCTTCAAAAAACCCTTGTGAAATTTTTAAAGTTGAAGAAGTTCAAAGATTTAATTATATGGACTATGGTATTCGTGGAAAAAAATCTTTTTAGATTTCTCCAACAAATTTGGATTTTCGCCAAGAATTACTTCGGGAATTCCATTTTAGTTTTTGTGTAGTTCTTCCAGGTGTTCTCCAGGAATTCCTTTAGAATCTCAAAATTTCACAAGTTCAGAATTCCCCCATAAATTTCATCACAAGAAAGTTTAAAAAAAAAACTGCCGGTGAAATGCCAGAAGAAACTTTTAAAAAAATCCCTGGAGGTATGTTTACAAACTCCTAAAGAATACCTGTAGAAACGCCAGAAAGAATATCTCAAGGAAAAAATATCTCAAAAAATTGATGGAGAAATTATTTCCAGGTACCCACAATAACTGACTTTCAGATTTGTTACTGTAGCGTCAGTGCCTATTGTTTTCTTTTGCTTTCTGAGGCTAAAAAAGCACACTAAACGTATAAATGGTAAAAAGTTGGATCCTCAGTTCTCAGTTTTTAAAATTTGAGGATTTTGAGTGCACAAGAATATAATTCATCGAAATGAAACATGCACAAATCTTTGAGAAAAACTCTGTTTATGAATTTGAGCTCGATTTGTTTGACAATGCGGAGAAGAAATGGCGCTGTCAAAATAGTGATGTAACTCATTTCAAAGGTACAGTCAATTCTACATCATTAGTATTGGTGTGCTATTTCAACACAGTCACTGAAAAATAAGATTTTTTTTGGAAAAATCGAAAGTCGATACTTTAAATTTTTTATGCTCCTTGAATCGATTAAAAAAAATTGAAAATAGAAACGGAAAATTCGATCTTTCGATTTTCGGTGCGACATCGCCCATCGCTAGTTGGTGGCCCTAGATTGCATGAGAGTGCTAAGGGTTTCAAAAATTTCACGTTTGAATCATACTTCCCCTTTTTGTTTACAAAATCAGATACATCTGTTTGAAAGAGTACTCCAGATATGAAATCCCTATCACGCGTGATAATAATTTCAGGTGAACGATTGCTAATTGATACGCTGACGATTGTTGTCTGAGAATCGTAAGATTTATAGTCGTACTGTGACCTAACCATACTGAAACAATTGTTGAACAAAGTGCCCATATAAACGTCACTAAATCAATATAAACGACACAAAGTGCGTAAAACTCACTAGGTGAACAAGCTGCACAAAACGATTTCACAAAATTTCCTCTTGAGACAAACCAGAAAATTATCAGCAGCAACATAATTCATACGTCACAATCAAGTCGCGGCCTACTTTGATCTCGAAGTACACCAAGATCGCGGTTTGTCAAAAACGAAATTCATTTATTCCTAGCGAGTCTCTAACACAACAAAAGCCTTTCCACTTTCAACTCATTTCTCCTGGAAGAACACTTTCGTTTGCTGGCGATGATTAAATAAGATTTTCTTCCTCCTGCGGTTCCTCCTAGCCTAGCTGTGTAATTTGTCAAGTGTCGCTCCGAACGATAATATCGTTGAATGTAGACTTCAAAGAAAGAAATAATTAGACTGGTAAGCAAAGATGAGAAGTTTGTTTTCGGATGAGTTTATTCGGATAAGTGGGAGCGTTTTTTTTCCACAGTGGGTCAGGGTAAGAGTTTTTCGGGGCGAAAATTCTTAGCGTTTTCAGATTTTAGCCTTGCATTTTGGACGATTTTGTAAAGTTGGGTGGCCCTGAAACAAATCACGGAAATGGTCAGCGGAACGTTGATAACGCATAAATTTCTTTTTAAAATTTCTAAATTTTAACATCAATCGATTGGAAATCTTTCAGCGCATCTTTTGAAACATTCAATTCTCATGGTTCAAGATATTAAACTTTTCAAAAGAACACAAATAAAACGTCATATCTTATAATTGTGTTTTGCGGAATGTACAGTAATTCCCAATCACAGATTTCAAATTCGAGCATTTAAGGTCTTAGTTGCAGCAGTGAACGAGTTACAGTATGTCAAACAAGGTCATCCACCCCATATTAATGCGTTTCAGTACAACTTCTTGGCGTATTTTTAATCTATTGTAATTATCTATTGTTTGCGTAACGTTTTGTGCTAGCATTCTTCAAGTTTGTGGGATACTAAAAGAAATTATTATTATTGCGTTGTGTATCGGCAAAACTAAATACAAAATACTTGATGGAAATTTAGCGTGCATATTCAACTACCTCACACCGTAAGATATTGTTCTTATACCATTCTAGATTATAAATCAATTAAAAAAAAATCAGCTTATTCTTTATTTACCGAAAGCTAGCGTAAAACTCCCGGAGTTGATATACATTTTAAAATGCTGTAGGGTACGGGACGGGTTTTAAGCAGTTTATTGTCAATATTTAGACGTTAATTTCGCTGCTTTATATCTGATCTTTCGAAACATACTTTCAGAAACGAGCGTTAGACTCAGAAAATTTCATAGCCTTGCAATAAAGTTCCCAATTCCAGGGACTTATTAGAAGCATGCAGATTGATTTTTGACCAAGAAAATGTTTTCTTCAGCTCTGCAATCTCTACATAAACTAACAATATTGCATGAGTGCAATTCCGCGCATGTGTGCGAAGGCGAAATGAAATAGGCCAGTTCACAATTTTCTGCAAACGTGAATTTCCTAAACCCGCTCCTTCGTTTTACCCATCCGCTTTCGGAAACAATCAACCAAAACATGTAGATTGCTATTATCACAAACTCGTCTACTAGCAGGTTATGTGACAGACGTACACGACCAAACTTTTAGTTTGTCATTGATTCTTAGATTGGCAAAGTGTATTTATTATTTAATTTAATCTCACGGAAATGTCAGAAAAAGCGACTGTTACGACAAACGGGATGCCTCGTTTTAAAAACCAACATATGTAAGAGACAGCAGGCTTCACGTTACAATACCGGTGCGCTATACCCATGGTTCAAAGAAGAGAGAAAACATGGGCCCTCTCAAAAGCAAAAGTGATGCCATAACAGCCGTTCAACAGCGAAGCATTATTTATCGTTGAATACTATTGAAAACATCTCCAAAATATATGTTTTTTATTGCATTTGATAGTGCCAGAATCATCAATATATTCATAAGCATAAATGTTCAACATCACATTCTGGCAACAAGCTTAGATGTGATAAGAGCTGATGAAGACATTCCCTTCGGTACTCGCAAACAAATGCAAAATACACAAAAGCAAAATTCGAGCGAACTTCTTAAGCAACTGATGGTTTTCTAGATGGTGTATTTTAAATATTAAAATCATTATACTTACTTATATTTATATTTTAGTAAGTATTTTTATACTTACTTATATAAAACTTTTTTAAATAAATTATATGTAAATCCTGACCTTGGATTCAGATTTCTCATAAAATTCTAGCCCTAAATGACCTATAAGACTTTACCCGTACACATTGTTTATGGGCCGTTTAATAATAGTTTGAAAAGATAAAATCCTCAGCAGGGCACTATCACGTAGCTTCGTATTTATGAAAATAATCAGAAAAAAAACTATCTTATAAAATCAACCATGCCTTCCCAATAACGCTCGTTCAAATGACAGATGGTCTCTTTATGATTATAAGCAATACATTTTTGACTATAGAGTTGCGTAAGATGTATTTAAGTAGTATGTTTTCGTAGTTGTCGTGGTGTTGTCGTGGTCAGAACGAAACTTTAAAAGTCCATTGTGAGTTTTTATGTACGGGAGAATTTGTTTTTCAGACACCCATGCATGCAAATAGAAATGTAGCCCGGGAGGCTACCCCTAATCCGTTTCACGTACGTTTTGTTGTCGGACCAGTGAATTACAATAGAATTATAACATATCTTGTTGCTATATTACCAAGATTTTTCTAACGAAATTCGTTTTAATCACGGGTTCGTAAATACAATTATTAAAAACAAACTTCTTCAAAGTTAAACATTATAGAATGTTACAACATATGTTATAATTTCAGCAAATGTATAACTCAATGTGTTTTATGAAAAAGGAAACAAAACAGAACTAAACTATAACAACTTTTGTAATTTGTCATGACTGAATTGTAGCAAAATCTGATAACTAAATTGTAATTTGTACTGTTTTAAATACACTAAGGTTATTTTTATTCCCCTCTTTTTTTTGCACGGATTCCGGTTTTAAGGGGTTGTTTTTGGCACGGGTTTTTCCTATCCGTGTAAAAAACGTGCTTATTCCGCAGTCAGTATAAAAAAAATTGCGATAACATGCTAAGTATTTTGCCATGAAAAAAAACTTGGAAGATTTTGTGAACAGTGGAATGGATAGCCCAACAAGGTCCAAGAGGCAAGTGAGGATTCCAGGGCCAGAACACAAAATAGAACCGGAGTGGGGATAAGTGGGGATAATACACGTACATTTATGATGGTATATCTCGAGACCCTTAATATCTATAAAGGTGCTGTATTGAGCAAAGTTGTTCAGAAGGTCAATAAAAGTCAAGAAATGAAGCGTTTTATTCAGAATTTTATCGCTACGTGGCGCTAGTGAGCATGCAAAATTGACCATTTTCGACATGTTCTATTTCGTGATTCTGATAAGTTGGAAAGTTCTAGTCGTCGGCAAAGTTGTTCAGCAGGTCAAGGGCATTCGGAAGGTGCGCGGTTTTGTTTGAAATTCCACCGCTACGTGGCACTAGTGAGCATGCAAAATTAAGAATTTTCATTTTGTTCTGTATCAATTACATTTCAATATGTAAATCTCCAGTGAAAATCAATTCAAAATAACATTCTAATGTAAAGCATTTTTCATTTGAACCTATCTTAGCTTGCTTAGCTTAGCTTAGCTTGACTGATCAATCTGATAGGGTTAGGTTTGCGGCTGTTAAATATGTTACGTCGTTCGCTGGCTTCCGCTGCTTCGACCGCCTTTAAAGCGGGCTGTGATTTTGGACTTTTGAATACCCCAGCTGGTTACCACGATGAAACTCTAATCGACACACAATCACCAAATATCTCTGGGAGTCCAAGAAGTGCACACAAACTCGTTCGGCAGTGCAAGATTCAAAAGTTTTCAATGTTCTTCCAATGTTTCCAGAAACAACACAAAACAACTATTTATTTGTAACTGATCGTTTGTATAATTTGCTGAAGAACACAGTTTATATGTACGGCGGAGATGCATTTTACAGGAGAAAGGTCGATCAACCCAAATTGGGTATTCACACCAGCCACGGTATCATTCTCGATCGACACAAAGCACTCAAATGTTTCTGCGACTTTCCGACGACTGATGCTCTTGTCGTTTTCGTTTCCAACCGAAAGGATTCTGAAGTTGGCTCACTATCATCTTAATTTTCTAAGTTTAAAAATTTTGAGGAAATTCCATTCTTCGTTTGAATTTATCAATAATAAAGTGCTATAATGAATCGGGTTTTCAAATGATCATATCATGTACCAAAGTAAATTATTATCATTATTGATAAATAACTTATTGCTCTAAATTTTTGTCACCAAAATCTTAAGAGAGAGCATCACTTCGCTCCGAAAAGTCTCTAGGAGAAGAATGCATTTCATATTGACGAAATAATGAACGAAATAGCTACATTAGATGATAGAGCATGTAAACAATTAAGTTATGACTCATAACCCAAAATTATAACAGCCTTTGTTATTACAACAAATTTTGATTCAAATGAGATATAACTCACTCTTTCGCCAACGCAGAATGTTTCTATCAAAATTTGTAGTTTGTAACAAATTTTGTTATAAATCAATGATCCTGAAGCGCCTGAACCTAACATTGGGATAACCTCACATTCACTAGGGCAAATTGCAGGATTCGATGAGTTTTTATAAGCATGTTAAGTTGTAGGTATAATTTTCATCAAGAATAAATCCACTAATTTAAGTCTGGATTTATATTTTACAGAACCATCATAAAACTTATATTGCTTCTTGATTTCAATGAAAGTAAAATGAAGATCAACACAAGTTTTAACTCTTTTTGCCATCAAGGTCATTTCACTATTTTCATGTAAATTGGTATATTAAGATAATTAACACTGAAGTTAACCTTCACGTCAAAATTTGAAAAATGTAGATATACCTTAGCTTCATTAGGATTTTTCTCCAGGTAACCAATTAGTAGTTGAAAGCGTTTTCACGGCAGCCTATCACACAAGTAAGTCACCTTAAGTGCAACATAAAAGCTGCTTTTGGCGCAATATATGGCTGTTTTAGTGCAATTCTATGATAATGCTTCATCAATGCTATTCTGCATTCGAAATGATTATTACATGCTACATGCATATAAATAACATTTGATATCCAACATTACAACAGATAGCATTTAAGATGCTGATATAATGCTAATTTAATGCATGTAGCATCTGAAATGCATATTTAGAGTTGATTTACTACATATGCTAATGCATATTGGTTACCTGGAATTGTTTGTTCATCCACGTTGTTTCAATTCAACTAAGCTACAACTTCGTTGGAAACAACATCTCTCTATTTTCAAAATCAAGAAAATTATTTTTAGGAAAACCATTATTTTGAGAACCCCCCCAGGTATGAAGACGTTCTAAGTACAAAAGGGTCCTCCCTTAGCTCAGTCGGTAAAGGCGCAGCTACAAAGCAAAAACATGCTGGAGGTGACTACTTATTACAGCGCCATTATAAAACTTTTGTCCTTACAGATCGAAACACAACAGTGCTGGCTAGTATACTCTACAAGAAGTAAAATGAAAATCGTGAAGGTGATTTGAATATGAATGAAAGAGAAAATAATTCAAGAGAGTCTCTCAATGTTAAATTCGCCCTAATGAAAAAAAAACCAAGAATTTTTCGTTGAGAAAAATTTGTCGACTTCCTGAGCATAGAGAATGATAGGGTATTTTTCATTAGGACGAATCTAACATTGAGAGACTCTCTTGATTACTTTCTCTTTAATTCATATTCCAAAATCACCTTTACGTTTTTCCTTTCTACTATTTGTAGTGTATGCAAGCCAACACTGTTGTGTTTCGATCTGTACTAAAGGATCTCTCGAAAGTTCTAGTAACGGCGCCAGATGAATAAAAGAGAGCGAGACCGGAGAGAATCTCTCAATGTTAGATTCGCCCTAATGAAAAAAAAACCCGAGAATGATTGTATTTGCCACACAATCATACTAATCTAAAAATGGTACCTGGCATCAAAAGCTCTCAATTTATAACTGTGGAAGTGCATTTGACACTAAATTGACAGCAAGCAATAAACGAATTGCGAAAGCAATAAGTTTGAAATGCTAAAAGAAGAAGAGCACGTACGAAAACAGCGGAAGAGGAGTGAATTTTGCTGCTTCAATACATCTCTCAAGACACAAACTTCTCAAATTAAAGCTGAACGCACCTGAAATTTTTGTTTCTAATATCAGATCCTGATCCACTGTGGAACGTTGGCAATCACGTCGCTAGGATATGCTTGAACATGTTATTTGTGACATGGGTGAAGTCATTCTCGGTAAAGATTTCCAAGTAACACAAAGTGATATTTACTTCTCAAGTTCCATACAAATAGCAGCGCTGAGCAAGCTCTTTTCAAACAGGCACAGTTTCTCCTAAACCCAGTTGATCCAACAAAGTAGCCAATATATTTTTGGAATCTGTTGATAACCCAGCTCGAGTGTTGACAGGGAAACTTTCGGTTGAATAAAATGAGCCAACCTCTTGAAGAGAGGGAGAGAGAGAGATAAATCTCAGAAATTGAACCAGCTCTATCAGACCTGGTGCAACTATTTATATGCTTTCATAATATCCTTTGATCATCTTAACGTTCCCTCACATAGTTGGTCCATTTGGTTGCAAGCATACGTTCCTCTGGATCCAGCAGGATAACGACGGCACAGGAGAGAAGGGAAAAATCTGTTCATTGGCTTTGGAAAACCACGTGAGGAGAAGTATGTTGCTTCTTCTTCCGTTTCTACATAGGGTAGAGCGCTACTTTGGCCGTTGTCGGCTATTTTCATTCAATCACGTAGAATTCAAATGATTTCACCATTCACAACTTTGAGAAATGTTTATGAATTTGTTTGTAAATTAGATGAAATAAGTATTGTGGACTTCGGGTTATTGATTTTCATATACTGACAGTTTTGATGCGTAATAATCACCGCGTTTCTATCAGTGAAACAATGTCATACATCTGGAAATTTCTCAAAATGTTGAAACTTTTTGTCAACTGATATTTAGAGCAGAACAAATCTGGAAATTTTGCCAATATCCGTTTGAAAAGGTTCTGTAAACTGCTGGTTGTGCTCGGCAGTGCGGAAATTAGATCAATAACCCTACAGGAACACTTCCTGTAGTTATGTATTCAAAGTGAGATAGCTACTCTCAAACAAACGGGAAGGGGAGTGCAGAGTGGACCGAAAGCTCCCAGAGGAGAGAAAAGAAAAAAAATCAATAACCGGCACTTTTACCGCTCCCGATCTTGTTTTGCGTATCTTGGTCATAAAGCAATCTGGAGCTGATAGGGTGGTTCTTATCGATATTTGGTAATCACAACTTCAACTACGTTTTATGAAGATTGACATTCTTAAAAAAATTTCATCTTTCGGGCGCTTCCCAGCAATAGTTTGACAATTTGGGCCAAGAGCAACCCCAAAGCTAAGCTTGTTGAGTGTATGATTGTACGGCAGTGACACTACATCAGAAATACGTGGTAATCGCTGTTTGCCGGCTCGGAGGAGTGCGGCACAGGACGAGAATGGCGGTGGACAAACGATACTCACGAAAGGAAACATAATCATAACATATTCCAATCACGGTGCGCGTTTTCACGCTCTGGTTGAGCTTTTAGCACAAAGTGTGCTTTTGGGATCTTTTATTTCTACTCTGAATTATCCCCCTCGCTACTGGCTGTCGACGTCCGTCGTAGTCGTCGGAACAGCTAGGGGATGTGATTGCCTCTTCTGGTGAACACATGGTTAGGTGCGTAATGAATATGCTAATGTAACGTAGCGATAAGGTAAATCAGTGTCGATCATTAAGGTGGGTGGTGCGAGAGGGCTTTAAAGTACACGGTCGTGGATAATTGGTTTCAGGGAGACTTAAATAGAAAAATTAAATACATCTCATAAAGAAAGAGATCGAAACATGAAGCGATTGCCGCATCATCTTTTTTTTGAGTAGGTTTACATTTGCCAATGACAATATTTACAGACCAAAGTTGATTGGGTCACGACAACTTAAAAGTTCTCTACACATAATTTGACAGAAAATGTTGCTTTAGTATATGAAAAGTATTTTCTTATTCAACATGCTGATTTCGATTGACTTTCTAAAAATAGCGATCATTCAGTCAGCTAGGTCAGGATGTGCTGAACAGGGTCGTTGTTTGCAGAAGAAATCTCCAAATATAACGCAAACTGTAAACAAACCCGACTGACTAAGAGCAGGAGTATGATCGACCGCCCATGTTTGCTACTCCGTCATTTCTAGATGAGCTGTAATTTACAGAGAATCTACGAATGAAGTGTGGGATCACCATGCATCCTCAATATGTTAAACCGGGAGATCTGAATGAAGATAGTTTTGAAAGAATTCGAGAAAATTTCAGCCCTTCCATGAAAAATCACTGGAAAACAATTTTGTTATTAAAGCGTTCTGTGTAGACCTTGATTGACTGACTTGTTAAAATGTTCAACCCGTTTTCATCTTCTGTTGCCTACACGCAACGTTACTTTAAAAAAAAATCGTATGTACCGTGTGTGTAAGGTATCACTATAATTGTTCTTTGCTCGGCATGTATAGCCTCAGGCTTTCTTCGCCTCGCCAATGACCTACAAAATACACTCTGACACACAAATTTGTATTTATAGAGTTTATCGGACGAATTTTGAATCGTACAATAAAAATTATCAAAAGTTGGTAAAAATGTTTATGACTAATCTGGGTGTCATTATGAGTTTACTAGATACATCTCAAATCTTGTTTAATTTTGTTCCATTTGTTCTGAACAAGCCAATTTGTCAAACGATGCTCCAGTGTTGCATACACGCAATATGATGGCATTCCTGGGGGCCAAAAAGGTATGAATTAAATCAAATAAGTTTTTCAAGACTAACTTAAGGATTCTATATTGATTTTATTCGAACAATTTTTTTTCGTTAAAATGACGAAGAAGGGGTTAATGAGAAACGTGGTCAAGTCTGGTGGTCGGTGTGTTCGCTAAAGACGACCTAAGGATTATTGGGGAACCGTATCGATTTCCCCTGACTGCTCTACACGTTTTGGGTAGATATCCTACACAGGCGATAGTTTCGATTTCATCCGAAGGTTTCGTGATCGCCAAAATCAACCTTCGTATGCAGTGTCTTCGCACCTCTTAGATAGACATTGGAGCAGTTTCAGCAGATGCCGGACAACCTCAGTTGGTGGGATGAAGTCCGGTTGTCATTGATGGTGATAAGGAAGGCGCCTTACCGAACCGATTAACAGAAGCCCTGGCAACATGGGTATGAAATTTCTCCTGAAGGCTATTTCTCAAAGTTTTGTGGCCTACTGAGGATTTATCCTCAGGCCGGTCATTCCGGAACAGATTCCTGTTTAGCCTCGAGGGGCCATGTCAATATTTAGAAGCAAACCCTACTAATATGGGTTTCAAAATTCATGTAATTTCTTCAGTATCATATTTCTTAACGTATTGTGGCTATTTGATGATTTGTCCTCGGTCATTCTGGAACAGGTTTCCGTGGAGCCTGGAGTGACCATGAACATTTTCAGAAGAAAACCTTGGCAATAGGGGTATCGAAATTCATGAAATTTCTTCAGTAGGATATTTCTCAACATTTTGTGGATAGTTTTGCTCATGGCCACTTGAGGCCGAACTGGATCATCAGATGGCCACTTAGTGTTGAAATATCTCACTGGAAAGTTGTCATGTATTTTGATGCCCATATTGCCAGGGTTTACTTCTAAATATGTTAATGGTAACTCAAGACAAAACGGAAACCTGTTCAGGAATGACAAGTCTGACGACAAATCATCAGAAGGCCACAAAACGTTAAACATTATCCTATCGGAGAAATTTCATGAATTCCCATATTGCCAAGGTTTCCCTCCAAATTTGTTCATGTCCACTCGGGACCCCACTGTTACAGAATGGCCGTTTCAGGAACAAGATGGCATATGGCTAACAATGGAATAGGAATAGCTTGTACGAATTAATCAAAAGATTCTGACATCCATTCCCGGAAATTCAATTGATTTTTTCCCAAATAGTGATTTTCGAGGACAGATGAATTTAAACGGAGATTGCCGATAATATCCACAAAGTGAATCTAACGGTGCCAATAGAAATGAAATCGGTCAATAATTGCCAGAGTTGCAATCAGCTGAATTTGGTGGGTACCTGGGTATCTTGTCGAATGTTGTTTTTATTTGTCGAACACATAATGGTTAAAGCGTTGTTTTTCGTTGGCTAGTTCCGGAAAAAAATCCGGAAGAAGAAGGTCAACAAAAATTGACAAGAAGTACTTGGTGTAGCAGGAGATCTGTGGGTGCGGCAAGTTCTGCAAGCCGTACATAACGACCAGTGCCATCAATGGCCAGTTTTATATTTTTTGAGTACTTCTTTATTATACCTATAAAACAATTTATTATCTCTTGAATTTCTAAGAAGGTTGTTTGGGTTCCCAGTACTTTTGGCAATAGAATTCGAGAGAACTACATATTTTTCAAACAGTGGACGTGGTAAGGTGTGCATAAGGAACACTAGCAAAAGAAGATAACAAGCTGGTATTATATAAGTAACTAGTTCTGTTATCCCAGATATCGTTTTGATTTCCGCTGTTATCGCATAACAAATTTAGTTATCACCATTGGCTAATTTTGTTATCAATCCCGACCAAAAGGAGATAACATAAAAATAACAATGTTATTACAAACCTTGTTACGACTAACTGATTATGACATAAATTTGTTTAAGATGTTTTCACTTGATTAATTGTAAAACATAATTACAACAAATTATAATACAATGCCTTGGGAGAGACAATCTGCGTAAAGAAATAAATTAATTCAAACACTAGCTGATATAATTTTGCGACATATTAACAAAACATGTACAAAGTTTGTTATGTTGATGTTATATCTATATCATAGTTTGCTTTAAGTTTGTTACCTCGACAGGACTTTTTGTTAGAATTTCTGTTATTTTAACAACATCCGCGATCTAAATTCCAACAAACTCTGTTATAAATACAACATAACTGAATAACAAAACTTGAAATAATTTTGTTGTTCTATTTTGGTCGGAATATGTTAATATTTTAAACATACATTTCTTAACGAATGTTATTAGTTGAATGCAAAACTAGTCAAGAGTTATTAGCGTGAGAATTTGATTTCAAATTGATTACATAATTTGAAACGTTTTCAATAATTTTGCTAACAATCCAGGATTTGTTATGAAGATGCTTACTATGATAACAAAATTAGCTATTATTATGATATTCAACGAGTATTTTTTTTATAATTCATTCTGTTATTTTGGCTGTGTATTCAACCTCAATGATAGCTTATTCAATGATCAAAAAATGATAACCTGGTATTAGAATTTGTTATCAATTGGGGATTATCCTTTGCTCGGGAAGGATGAAAGTTTATAAGCAAAGGAAAATCGCAAGCTAGTATTATATAAGTAACTGGTCTTGTTATCCCAGATATCGTTTGGATTTCCACTTTTATCGTATAACAAATTTAGTTGTCACCATTGACTAAATCTGTTATTATTTTCAACATACAATTTTTGACAAACGTTAATAGTTGATTGTCAAACTATAAATTTTACAGGCATATTGGACAAAATTTTTTCTGAAATATTAGCCCAAGAATTTGATTTCAAATTGATAACATAATTTGCTTTCAAAACAGGATTTATTATCAAGATGTGCAAAGTGATAATTAAATTAAAGGGTGATACGGTCAAAATTTGGTCAAGGGAAAACGCGTGTAAATCGGTGAAATTGTTTATTTAAAAAATCAAATTAAATTTCTTTTTCAAGTTCAATTAGTATAAAATTCAGGAAAAATATTCAGTTAGGCTTCCGCTTTTCCAAATCCGAATTGCCGGGCCTTACGCTTGACCCCTGCCATCAGATTTTGTACAGCCACCTTGTCCACCTTCTTCGCCGCAGAAAGCCAGTTTGCCTTGAACTGCTGCTCGTCCTTAGCAGTTTTTTGGTCTTCTTTAGGTTCCGCTTGACAATAGCCCAGTATTTCTCAATTGGGCGGAGCTCTGGCGTGTTGGGAGGGTTCTTGTCCTTGGGAACCACCTGCACGTTGTTGGTGGCGTACCACTCCATGGCCTTTTTACCGTAATGGCAAGATGCCAAATCCGGCCAAAACAGTACGGAACAACCGTGTTTCTTCAGGAAAGGCAGCAGACGTTTATTCAAACACTCTTTCACGTAAATTTCTTGGTTGACAGTCCCGGAAGCTATGAAAATGCTGCTTTTCAAGCCACAGGTACAGATGGCTTGCCAAACCAGATATTTCTTTGCGAACTTTGACAGTTTCGTGTGCTTGAAAATATCTGCTACCTTTCCCCTTCCTTTTGCCGTATAAAACTCCTGTCCCGGAAGCTGCTTGTAGTCGGCTTTGACGTAGGTTTCAGTCGTCCATTACCACGCAGTCAAACTTCGTCAGCATCGTCGTGTACAGCCTCCGGGATCGCGCTTTGGCCGTCGTATTTTGTTTATCATCGCGATTTGGAGTCACTACCTTCTTGTAAGTCGATAGTCCGGCTCGTTTTTTGGCTCGATGCACGGTTGTAGACGATACACCCAGCTTATTTGCGGCATCTCGGAGAGATGAGGTTAGGGTTTCGCTTGAAACTACCGGCAACTCTCTTTGTCGTCTCAGCGGCTTCCGGTTTTCGATTTCCCCCGATCCAGACTTCCTGGCTGTCGACAAACGTTCCCCAAACACTTTAATTACATTTGTAACGGTTGATTTGGCAACTTTTAGCGATTTTGCCAACTTTGCGTGCGAGTAGCTCGGATTTTCGCGATGCGCGAACAAAATTTTGATAGCTGCTCTTCTTGCTTGGACGGCATTTTGACAACTGAAGAGTGAATTCCAAAATCAAAATAGGAGCAACATTCTACACACACACCTTCAAAATGAGGGGTGTTCAGGTTTTTTAAATGCAAAATTGAAAGAAATACGTCAAGTTGATATTGACCAAATTTTGACCGTATCGCCCTTTAACTGTTATTATGATATTGAAAGAATATATTTTTGTTATTCATTCTGTTATTTTGGCTGTTTATTCAGTCTCAATGATAACCAATTTCGGTTTGTCCATAGTAAGAGTTAATAATAAGGTCCCGTTTCATAGAAATTCCAGCTGTTGCTACTCTGATATTTATACTGCTTTGCTTCCTGTGATAGAATTTTTTCTATTTTATGTCTCTCTCCATTTTAAATAGTGGTTTAACTTGTTGTCAATCTGTTTCAGATTATTTAGTTATTCACCAAAAATCTGCAATTGAAGGATTCACAAGAATTACCAATTAAAGTGGGTTCTCAAATCATTGGGGCTAACGTAAAATTCTAACTTATATTGAACAGTTGCAAGTTGGAACGCAGATAAAACAATATCCAGCTTCAGGTTGGTCCGAACCAACCAGCAATTATCATTTTTATATGATGGATTTAAATCTTTTAGATATAAGTTCATTTGAAAAGCAAGTATCTCCTGACAAATCGTCAATAGGTCAAATCATGTTCCATGTGTTATTATAAAACATCTTATCTTCCCAATGAAAAGCCAGCATCACACGTTGTGAGTGGTCCCTGCAGTATCCTTGCTGTTGGTTTAAATTGGACTTGCTTCCCAACCAAAAAAACCATCACACATTGTGAGTGGCATCAACGGCATCCTTATTGTTGGTGTGAATCGGTCCAAATCGGCTCTTTAGAGGTGTTGGAGGTTCCTTGTCTTCTCCATAAAAAGCCACCATCACACTACATAAGTGGCCTCAGCAAATTGGCTTTCATGCGTTACAAAAGTAGCGTATCTTTTCAATGAATATCCCTCATCACACTCTGTGATAGGCCCAACAGCATCCTTACTGTTGTTTTGAACCAGAGTGGCTCAAAAGCATCCTTGCTGTCGGTTTATTTCGGTCCAAACTGTCCCTTAAACGTTTGAAAAAACTTTTCTTCTAATCATGACCCACATCACACTTTGCACACTTAATCGGTTTAGTGCGGATATTTAGCAGAGTTAAGAATTTTGTTGTCCCAATGAAGTAAACCAACGTCACACCAGTCATACAGTGGTTCAAATCGGTACTAATCTGTATAGGGTAAGGAACGGCTTAATCAGGGGTGATTGTTTTAATTAGTTGTTAGGAAATAGGTCTAAGACTCCATTTTCAAAATTATTTCAAATTTAATGATAAGAACATTGCTGTTAAATTAATGATTCGATTACTGAATAACTGTCATTTTGAAGCTTTAATATACATCATCTCGAAAACCTTCAGTTTCCTACCTGCCATAGAAGTTCGCTCAAATTTTGCATATGTCCGCGTGCACCGGAGGGAATGTCTTCATCAGCTCCTTCTCACATCTAGGCTAGTAGTCAGAATGTGAAGTTGAACATTGAGTTAAAATTTATTTCATATTTAGATGTTCTGAAATCACTATTTATTTCATGTTTCTTCTAGTCATTTCATGTTGTTCTATGCTTCTGATTAAATTTTACATCATCTGGCACTATCATATGCAATGGAAAAATATGTTTTGGAGATGTCCAATAGACGAATCCAATTTAAAAAAAGAATACGACAGCGACTAGTGATAAACCTGACAGATCCCATATTAAAGTATAGGACGAAAATTTAAAAAAGCTTCTAGAAAATTCAAACATTATTTCAATTTAAAGAAATTCATTTTCATGTAGGGTACGGGGTGGGTATCATGGAAGAAAAATCCAAAACTGCACAACAGGGGCATTATTTTTATATGATTTTTATTTTGATGGAAATGTCTTTATTGAGTGGTTTTGGATTTTTCTTCCTTAATACCCACCCCGTACCCTACATGAAAATGAATTTCTGTCTGTCTGTCTGTCTTCCAATATGCTTGAACCATATAGGCTCGAAAACGACTGAACCGATCAGCGTGACATTTTGTATGGAGGGTTTTTTGAGGCTGGAAAAGGTTCTTATGATAGTTGGAGACGCCTTCCTTTTCTGGAAGGGGGAGGGGGGGGGGGGCATACAAATTAAACACAAATTTCTGCATAACTCGAGAACTATTCAACCAAATGGAACCAAATTTAGCATATGGGAGTTTTTAGAGGCGAGAAATTTTTCTATGATTAATCGAGCCCTCTCCCGCCTATGGAAGGGGATGCTCTCTTACAAATGAAACAGACATTTCTGCATAACTCGAGAACTAATCAACCAAATGGAACCAAATTTGGCATGTTGGGATGTTAGAGTGAGGTTTTTTTCCAATGGTGATTTGAGACCCCTTTCTTCTCTTTAAGGGAGTGGGGGAAGGGGGGGGGTTTCATACAAATGAAACATAAATTTCTGCGAGTACGAATTAGGCAAACTGAAACCAAATTTGGCATGTGGGGTTTTTGCAGGCAGGGGACTTTCTTCTATGGTGGTTCGAGATCCCTTATTCCTCTTTAAAAGGGGGGGGGGGGCTCTTATACAAATGAAACTGAATTTTCTGCTTTGCTTGAGAACCAATTAAGCAAATGGAACCAAATTTGGCATGTGGTGTTTTTGGAGCCAAAAAATGTTTCTTTGATGGTTCAAGAACCCTCCATATTCTGCAAGGGGAGGCTCTCATACAAATGTGACACAAATTTCTGCATAATTCGAGAGCCGCGAGAGCTATTTAAGGAGGTAGGATTATTCCTATGGTGGTTCGAGACACCTTCTCCATCTGGGAGGAAGGAGGGGGGGGGGGTATCTTATTAAAATCAAACAGAAGTTTCTGCATAACTCGAGAACTAATCAAGCAAATTAAACAAAATTTGGCATGTTGGGGTATTTGGGAGCAAGAAATGTTTCTATGGTGGTCCGAGACCCCTCCTTCTCTGGAGTACTTCTCATGTAAGGAACATGTTCTGATAGAAGTTTGAACCCCTTCCTAGTCAAGAAAGGGGGATGCTTGAGCTACCCGACCCCTATTTTTATAGCAAATTTTGTTACAATTTAGATCGCGGTTGTAGTTGAAATCCCAAGTAGCACACTTCGATGATAATTAGTTGTATTATCTTGATTATGACTTAGTAAGTCATATTTATGTTATCTCAGTTGAATGGCAACAAGCGTGCTACTAGGGATAATGCAAATTGTAACAAAAAATCCTCAAGATGTATCAAAATTATAGCAAACTATTCAACAGATATAACATAAGTAAAACAAACTTTGTAACAGTTTTGTTGAGATGTAGCTAAAACATATCAGCTATTGTTCGGATTAATCTGTTTTTCTACGCAGATTGTGCCTTCCAAGGCAATATATCTAAATTTGGTAAAAGAATGTTGTACAATTAGCCAGATGAAAATTTCTATCATTATCAGTTAGTCGTAACAAGTTTTATTGTAATTTTGTTTTTTATTATACCCTTCTGGTCAGGTATTTTCAATGCTACATTATGCACAATCTAGAAGTTGTGCAATAAAATTTCGTTCTAATTGATACGATGCGGTGTAGTTTCAATTTTTTTTTGTCTTTTAATTGCCTCTACACAGTAAGAAAAACCATGATAGAAACTACCGATCCGAGCGTTAAATTAAAAATATTTGCAAAAATAAAAAATAGTGCTCTATAATCGAAGTTACACAGCAAACGAAAATATTTAAACAAAATTCATTCCGAAAAACAACCTTAATCACGTCAGTTCTATTAAATTTTCGTTCATTTAGTTTTAGAATCACTAGTTTAGAGACATTGAGGAGCTGACCAAGCGGTCCCAAGCTTTCGATTCTCTGTGTAATAACAGCTGATCTGATATAACCGGACAAACAACCTCGAGCAGTCAACCATGCTCATCCTCATTCTCATAATTTTTGCTGGTAGTTGCATATTAACTTTCCTATGATATAGGGGTCAATTCTGACCAATGGCGCAACTTCAATGTATGCTATCTTTTTTTTTAAATCTATCAAGCTGAAATTTTGCGACTTAAAATTTTACGGATTACTTCATTTTAAGTAAGGTGGTTGTATACAAAAAGTGACACATCAGACATTAGGGTCAATATTGACCAGGTTTTCAACTCTTCGTAGAATTTCGAAATTTTAACTTAGAGTCAATGTTTGAGCACCATTTGAAAGGTTCTGGTCTCAAAAATGCATTGAAATAAATAAAACTGGTTTCAGCAGCATTGTCTCTCGGAAATCTGCTACAAAAGGAAGGAAGTTTCTCAGTGCGTATCGAATCGTATTTGATATTATTATATTAGTTCCAAATCGTGTTAGAAGAGATGGCGTTGCAGTCTTTCTATGCCAATTGAAGCTCTTATTAGTTACCGTCTTAGGCAAAGTTGTTTAGAATAAAAAATGTAGTAATTTGATTATCAAATTAGTTCCAAATTGGGTCTCAAGATGGCGCTGCAGTCTATCTTTGCCAAATGAGGCTCTAGAGAGTTGTCGTTTGAGCAAAGTTGTTGAGCAGGTCAAACGAAGACATTTAAAATAATCCCATTCGCCGGCGCCGGTGGTGTAAAGGTAAGCGTGAATGCTACTTGGCACCCCAGTGGGTCTAGGTTCAATGCCAGTCGACGTCGGTGATTTTTCTGGGGCTAAAAAATCTGGTCACGTCTTCCTTCGGAAGGGATGTAAAGCCGTTGGTCCCGGCTCATATTCATGAGTCGATAGGTAGGGTCCAGGTGGTGGGTCGTCTCTCTGGCGTCGGTGATTGTCACCATGTGAGGAAATAGACCGACGAAAATAAAAAAGAAATAATCCCATGCCCCCCCCCCCATAATCCCCCCCCGCAAAGATGGCGCTGCAGTCTATCTTTGCCAAATGCAGCTCTAGAGAGATGCCATCTTGGATAATGTTTCTCAGTGTGTCATGTTTCGTTTTTTTTAGTTCCAGATCTTGCCGCAGAGATTGCACTACACTCAATCTTTGTCAAAGGAAGCTTTAGATAGTTGTCTTCGTCGACAAAGTCTCTGTATGTAATTTGTCGTCTTTTGTCATTATTTTATTAATTCCAGATCATGCCCCAGATACAGTATATCTTTGATAAATGAGTTGAGAGTAGCCTTCTTCGGCAACATTTTTCAGTATGTCATTTTTCGTCTTTTGACATTATCATATTAGTTCCAGCACAGAGCACATATCTAAGTTAGAACAAAATGTCTTCCAAAAATTGTGTACGAATTCAAATAAAAATTAGTTCTATTTAGACAACCATAGTTAAAGGATACCTAAATAATATTCTAGTGAAATCAGAAATGACATTAAGCATCCTTCCCTAAAAGTTTAATGTTATTTGCAAAGTTACAGCTTTTTATTAGTGTTGCAATTTTAACGTGGACAACATTTATAAGGCTCTTTGTACAATCCTACGGAAAACCTTCTGGACATTTGCATTGAGTGTTCATTTCGTAGGGTTGCCGAAAGAGCCCTCGAAAGTCCCCTTACGAGGGGACTTTTGTAACAAATAAGGTAAATAACGTAAATTTGTAACAAAATAAGGAGTGCAAAAAGAAAGTTCTAAATGGTTACGGTATTAGAAACTAATCTATATACTGAACATATTTGTCGAAGACGGCTACCATCTAGAGCTTCATTTGGCAAAGATAGACTGCAGTGCCATCTCTACGGCAAGATCATGAATTAATATTATGTAATCAAAAGACGACAAATAACATTCTAAGCAATTTTGCAGGAAACGGCAACCCTCTACAGCTTCATTTTACAAAGATAGGCTGTGGTGCCATCTCTGTGGCAAGAGCTGGAACTAATATGACAATCTCACAAGATAAAACATGACATAATGAGAAGCTTTGCCCAAGACGACAATCCTCTAAAACTTCATTTGGCAAAGATAAACTTTAGCGCTATCTCTGCGGCAACATCAGGAACTAATAAAGTAATGAATGAAGACGCAAAATTGCAAAATGGGAAACTTTGCTAAAAGTGGCAAGTCTCTAGCGCTTCATTTTGCAAAGATAGACTGCAGTTGCATCTCTGCGGCATGATCTTGAACTAATATGATAATGTCAAAAGACGACAAATGACATACTGAGAAACTTTGTCCAAGATGGCATGTCTCTACATTGAGTCTGGAATGTTTTGTATGCAGTTCTGTTCAAACATCGAAATCAAAACCTCCTTTTCTTTGTAGCAGATTACTGGTAGCCAATGTTACTGGAACCAGGTTTTTCCACAACCAATGTATTGTTGAGTCCATAACCTTCCAAATGGGGTAAAAACATTGTGTCTAGGTTGAAATAATTTCATAATTTTAGAAAGAGGGGAAATCCGGGTCAATGACCGCAATGTCTTATGTGACAGTTTTTTTTAAATATCCGAGGAAGGATCAGACCAATTGAACGAGTTGTCAATTTTACAAGAAATAGAGGAGAAAAGTGCAAACTAAAACACTTCTGGGGGTCTTAAGTAGACGAAGGAGGCGGTGCTCGTTTCATCGGTTTACGTAAAAATGGATTCCTCACATCTCCTGAATTCAGCGGCACAAAATATATACGATCCTGGAATTCGTTTTTCCTTGCATCGGTTGAGATACGTGAGAAAACAGAATCATTTTTAACTAACAATTTCACTAGGTATCAAACAACAACTTAAATTGGGGGTTGAGCAATTTAAGAAGCTATCGGAAACAAATGTTTGAAATTTCCAGGAATGGGTCGCAGGCCAAAAAATAAGTTGCGGGAAAACGAGAAAAGAGTTAAACACATTTGTTATCTACAGATTTTGGAACGAAATTCGGTAAACCTAATTTTATATGACATCTTAGTTATTATTCCTCAATGCATGTCTTGCATAGTCTGGTATTTACGTAGAAAACATGAAAAAAACTACAACTCCCGCATAGTCAGAATTGCAATTTCCAATGTGAAAGACTAGATTGAACACTAAACCAACCACCTTCAACTGTGAGTACCCACATCCCAACCCGAGTCAAAAGGATCACCCTTCGATTCCGCTGCTTCCATAGTCTGCACACTATCCGACCGCAAGTTAGACAGAAACAAGTACCTACATTGTTGGCCATTCTCCGGAAAACCCTGGTCACGCTAATGGCCATCATAAACATCACCTCGTAACTTTGGCGTGTTTATCGTCTCGTAAAAACCCACAGGACCGTGTAAAAGGTTCGAGGTAGACCGGTGTAGCACCGTTTGCTCCGAGCTGTACACGACTATCCGTGCAAGTCATCGACCCGGCCCGGTACGGGAAAGTTGCCGTCAGCAGATTTTTGGAAATGTAAACCCCGTCGGAGTTGAGTTCTCACATACGAAAGGGTCAGTCCCGGCGAAGATGACGATGACGATGATGATGATGATGATAACGATGATGCTGTCGAACTGCGTACGAATGTCAGCGTTCATGTTGGTACATGGTATCGATGTGGTGGGGGATTGCGTGACGGGAATGTTTAGCCAATTTCCGGGACCCTAAATCAATCATGCCCAAACGTTGAACGTTGTTATCCTGGTTGGCAACGGGCCCGAGAATGCCATCGTCGTCGTCGTCCGTCGTCGAAGCCTAAACGAGCTATCGGATTCCAGTTTGAAAAGGGGAGGTATGGTGGCTGATTGAATGAGAGAGAGAGAGAGAGAGCGGGTTCATGAAAAGTTTGAAAATAGGCTGCTGCACGTTCCATCAGCATGTAAAATTTCGCAGAACAAGGGAATGTTTGAATGATTCCAGTTAGTTGAATCTGCTGTTGTTTGAAGAGTTCTTGAATTCATGAAAAAAGGGAACATTTCTGTTGTAATATCGTGCCATTACCAAATCCCTTTCTTGTATCGACCACCTTACTCAAAACTCTTCCTACCCGGAGCAATCGTACAGTCCGTCCATCATCCTTCACCATCGGATTGATTGGGATTTCACTTCGTTATTAATCTCCTTTTGCCCAAATCTGCGGGGAATCAGCAATGGCATTCACAATTCCAGCCACGCAAGCGAAGAAAAAAGAATAACGCCCCGGTTTCTTTTCACCCCCCGGAACGACGGCGACCCAAGAAAGAAAGATTGAAAAAAGCTGAACTGGATCCGGCACCAACCTCCCCCACAACTCTCTGGCATGTGTACGTGATCTCACGCACTGACAAATATCAGCTGGGTCGCGGATTTGTTGATTTGGTGGGATTTTCGCAGTCCTGCTCCCAGTCTGTGGCTTCGGTTTGGGGGGGATGAGCTCACTGACCAACGATAATTGAGTTGATTTGGCAAATACAAATAGAATTTGCACCGGTCCGTTGAGCACCGCCGCTCTGCGTTCTGCGAGTTCCACGATGGTGTAGGGAGTGGGGTTCAGGAATAAGGGAAGGAATGAATGGAAATATTTCGGAAATTATTCGATTTGTTATGAGTGGATTTTACTTTTCTGCCATCAGTTGTTGAGATATTTTCCTTAAGGACGGAGGTTTAACGTGAAAGCTTGTTGATGTTTCTGTATAATCTTTTTATGCGAGGCCAATTGATGAAAGTTGAAGCGATTAGCTCAGAAGAACTTTGAAACCAGGGGGAGAAAAATTGGACGTCCGTTCCCTTGTCGTTCCTAGAGTATCACATAATTCACCTTCTTCCTTTCTTCTTGTTCTTTCAAGCATATAACTCAACTGGCTGAGACAAGGAGGTGTGCGCTTTGGTAAGTTCCCTTTACTCTTTCAAAATCACAAATTCCCCAATGCACCGTTTTTATTCAATACATACATAGAACAGAATCGACTTAATTATATTCCTAAAAACGTCTACTGTAGTCAAACACTGTTTGTTAATATTTATACGATGGATTCAAGATACATAGAGTTCGCATAAAACGTTGTTTTGAGGAGGTTAATGGTTCCAGAAAGGGCAGAACACTACGTGATACGATATATTAGAACGATCAACTGCTCCAGGAAAATGTATGCAATTTTTGAAACCAAACATCCAGGATCTATTTCGGAGATGAGGAGGGGTTCACTATAGGAGTTTTGAGTTGTGTTCCAGGACTATTTGGAAATATTTATAAAATGAAAATCAAGCACTAGAATGTTCCAGAAGGGTGTAGTGTTCGTGATCAGCTATGTCCAAACACTACACTGGGCGCCGAGATACTTTTTATCACGATAGCGCGTGCATTATATTCACCACTTTGACTCCGTGCGTCCAGACTAACACGAAACGCGGTGGGTACAACACCAGTGTTAGTGCTCGTGGTTTGTCTTCGGACATCGTGATTGATGACAAACACCAGAGCCGAGTGTTTCCGATTATGTGCGGTTGCGGAAAACACGCGTGGTTTATTTGTTTTATTTCTAACCGTACTGTGCTTGCTCAATCAACATATGCGCCCGTCACCCAACAGCCAAGAAAACAAACCAATAGGTCAAATTATCAAATTTTTAGAATCACCCGACGAGCATCGCTCTCTCCGTGGCAGCCATACTGGGTGTATGTTGAGAGCAGGGTTGCCAGATATTTTTTCAAATATCTGTGATAAAATTTTGAAATGTCTGGGAATGTCTATAAAAGTCTGTTATATTTTTTTTTACAAAATTAGACTTCTTTCAACGAAGAGAGCGAGTTATGTCATTTTCGCTATAAGTGTGATTATGTAAACGTTTCTGCATCTTTTTTCTTGGATTGTATGTATCCTCCTGAACTTCAGATAAAATTCCTCATGAACTTCTCGGCAGTCACTTCTTATTTTCCCTCCAGAGACATTTGGTAAATTTTTTCCTGAGCATAGTTACTTTCTAAACTTTTGATAAGTCC
The DNA here is from genome assembly GCA_034211315.2 of Aedes japonicus. Taxonomy (NCBI): domain Eukaryota; kingdom Metazoa; phylum Arthropoda; class Insecta; order Diptera; family Culicidae; genus Aedes; species Aedes japonicus. Next base: position 38,577 of record JASCZW010007414.1, read on the forward strand.
CATCCTGAACTACGAGGAAAATTTCCGCAAAACTTTGGAAAAATACTCTCCAGAATTTCTTGAAAAATCTTATTAAAGTTATAATAAGTTTCTTCCCGAACTTATGAGAAGTTCTTTTCTGAACTTCAGAGATATTCTCTTCTAAACTTCAGAGGAGTATTCTCCTGAACTTCGAGGATGTTTGGTCCTGAGTTTCTGAGAAGTTCTTGCTTGAACTACTGGAAAGCTCCCTCTATACTTCTGGAAAGTTTCTTCCTGATTTTATTAAAAGTATCTACCTAAACTTCTGGGATTTTCTGAACTTTGAGAAGTTCTCATTCTGGAATGCTGGAATGTTCGATTCGAAACTTTAGGGAAGCTCTCTAGCACTTCTGGGTAGTTTCAACTAAACTGTTGGTCTCTCTTCTGGGAAGTCCTCTTGTGAACTTCTGAGGAGTTCTTTACTGAATTTTTGGAAAAAAATCTTTCTTGATCCTACAGGTAGTGGCCCTCTCTGGTAAGTTTCTTTATGAAATTCAGGGGAGTTTTTTCTTAAGTGTATTCTTTCCAAGTTTCTGATTCGTCCCATTCTAAACTGAACTAAAACTTAGGAAAGCCGTCTCCAAAATTTCTAGGAAAACTCTCTTAAATTTATTCTTGATGTTTCTTCCTGGATTTCTGAACTTTTGGGAAGTTTTCTCCAGAACTTTGAGGAAGCTTGTTCCCGAACTACTGAAAAATTCGTGTTCAAATTAGAAAGAAGTACCCCCAATGCTCCTGGACAGATTCATTCTGTTCTCTCTAAAGAATTTTGAGATATCTTTATTCTGAAATTTTGAAATGTTCTCCTCTGAGCTATGCAAAATCGCCCTAGCACTTCCTGGGGATTTTTTTCCTGATATTTTGAGAAATTAAAGGTAGTGCCCTTCCTGGTTAGTTCCCGTTTAAAGTTTGGGGCAGTTTTTTTTCTGAACTACTGGGAAGTTCAATCTTGAATTTCTGGGAAGATCTCCAAAACCTCTGAAAAGTTCCTAACTTCAAAGAAATCTTCTTCTCTCCACTTCGTCCTAAAGATCTGATAACCCAAGTAACATTTTTAATTAGATAAACGCTTCATAGGCAATACGTATACAACTTTAAACTGAGTAATGGTTAAGTAGTGGTTGCACAAGCGCCCAGCCAATATTTTCACAAGCAAATCTGGCGAATCTACCCAGCTTCATGAAAATGAAAAAAATGTCAAGCAGAATATGTAATCGGTTTATAGCCTAGGAAGCTTTTATCCAAAAATTATACAACTTATTACGTTACTGTTCTTTTGAAACGCATATTCAGCATATTTATTTGTTCATCGCAATTTCTATTTTTAGAACTGTGGCAAACAGCTTTTTATTGGTAGTCTTAACACGTTGATATAAACGCTTAAACATAGTCATTATACAGCAATCGAAAAAATATGTATGTCAAACACTGTTCACAATACTCGTGGACGGTATTACGGCAATGGTGTTGTTTTATCGTTGTAATGCGTAATTAACATTTAACTATATGAACTTTGTATTATAATAGTATATATTTATATATCACTTACCCGTGGACTTACCAGATTTGAACTCTGTACCTTCACCTTAAGAACGGTGACTGTATCCTCAGATCCATATCAGCTGTGAGGAATTCCAGTACCCGTATTCAAAGTGTTCAAACCATATTTTAGTTCTAATAATGCTGAACAACAATAATTGCTGAAGCTCTTTACGAACAGGTTTATACTGTTTTGAAAATCAGTGTTACCGAGATTCTTATAATCTAAACATGATCACCATCCAATTTACGTTGTTAGCTGTGTCGCGCTTGGATTCATTTGTTGTAATTTTTTTAAACTACATTAATATCAATTTCATTTATAACTGTTGTTATAGATTGCTATATTTATCATTGCTATATTAATGAATTCCCGGTGATTAAAAAAAATCCACTTAGACCGGGAATTGAACACCTGACCTTCTGCTCAGTGGAATTTATATTGTTTATTTGAAAGCAATTTTCGACAGCACTGTCAATTGCGCGAATCTCCGAATATGAATTCCTCAAATAAGCTTCATACTTTCTCAGATTTCGTTTTCAATAGTAAGTACCGCTTTTCTTAATTTTTTTCAACATCCTTCAAAATATTTTGAAATCTAAATGCTCTGCTCTATAAAATGGACGGTATTCTTTTCATTTTGTTTGATAGCTCATACTCAACTCAAGAACTCCATATAAATAACTGCATATATGCTGCATACTCTGTGCCGCAACTACACTCAGGAAATTATTCCTACGATCGGAACTATTAACCACAAAGCTATAAGAGATCGTATTAAAAGATTATTGTTGCATTGGTCGATAAAAGCATGCCTATTCTACACTTTCAATTGACATCACTTATCAAGCGTGTATAGTCTCGTGGGATTGTGGCTCGGCTCTGGATGCCGAGGTTCATGGTTCGCATCCCGATTGAAACTTTTTTTTTTTATGTGAGGAAAATATTCATACGATCGTCATTTGATTTCTTTCCATAAGGGAATCGTATAAAATTTGCAATAATGTCTTCTGGCAAATATCCATATTTCGAATGAAATCTTTTCGATATGTTCGCTCAATATACTTATGCAACATTTTATACAGCTATAATCACTAAGCTGTATAGCGGCTAAGGTATTTCTAATATAAAGGCTTTTGAAAAGCTATTATAAAGCCAACAAATAAAACTGTGTAAGAGAACACAGAATGATAATTCAAAAGCTTAACCGACTAATTTCTTAGCTACATAAACAAGCTGTGTAAATGCAGACAAACATTGTTCGCATAAGAGCTTTCTTTTCATAGTATGCAACCTAAAGCCAAATGTTGTGTTAAAGCTGTGTTACATTAAGCATAAGTACTGCATCGATTTTTTAACTCTGCTTATAGCTTATTCAGCTTCGCTTGTTTTTATACAATTATAAAACAGCTTATAAGTTCTTAGCTTCGGCTTAAGCAACTAAAAATGTTAGTTGGGAAGTCCTCTCCTGATTCTTGGGGAAGTTCTGTCCTGAAGTTCTGGTAAGTATGATCTTGACCCTCGATTATATTAGGTCTTGTATTTTTTAATGTTTATGTTGCTTGAACTGCTTGCTCCCAATACTTCTGAGAAGTTTCTACCTGACCATCGGAGAAGTTTTTTTTTCGAGGAAGTCTCTTCCTTGGGAATTTTCTTCCCGAAGCTCTGGGAACTCGTCTTCTAAACTTTCCAGGATGTACCCTAAATTGTGGGTCTTTTCTTTCTGTACTTCTAGAAATCCAGGACTAATTCAGAGATGTATTTCTAAATTCCTAGTACAAATGTACTGAAATGATGAATTTAGTAGTACTTTGAAAATTCAGAGTTTTAAGATTTATTTCAATAGCTCAGAACTTTTACTGTTTTTCTGTCCCCCGAGTGGCAACCAACTGGGCTTTAGAACAACAAACTCAGCAACCCCTTTTTACGGTCAATTTTTCAAATATAATTTGTATTGTTGTGAACCTTGACATTCGTTGTGACTGAATGGCAAAGGACCAATATTACCAACGCTTTGACAATAGTTTTTCACATGGGATTGAATACGCGTGGGATTGACCACTTCCATAAATAGGGACTCCATGTTACCCTCGGAAAGGGCCTATACGATACTTATCTCCGGGATAATTGTGTCTCCAAGTGGCCCATCGCTCTCGTTTCTTCAAGGATTTCTACTTTAAATGGTAGGTATTTAAAAAAAATCATTTCAACAAAGCTTCTTACCGTATCTACAATTCTGTTCAGATCCTTGTACATTTTTAATCCGAAGTTCAGAGAATACCTTTAAATGAAATTGGAAAAATATTTCAAATGTCTGTAAAAATCTGCAAGATAAATAAAATGTCTGCTAAATGTCTGCATCGTTAGAAAAGTCTGCAACAAAAATACAAAGTCTGCAAATTTACAGACATGTCTGTGAATATGGCATCCCTGGTTGAGAGCTTTCTTGTGATCGTAACCACTCGGCTCGTGTATTTTCCCACAAAACACACACGGTGTCAAAAGCAAAAGCACGTGCTTGTACACTCGTGTCGCGTGTATTGCGTTGCGTGTTCGTTCATCTATAAGCACGACACTAAAGTGTTGAATTACAGCCACATGGTGGTGTGTTTGCAGTAAAGTTTGGCTCTCGTGTAGAACGGTCTGGTGTTTTTACCAAGGCTGTTCGTGATTGTTTAGTTGTTGCCTTTGTAATTGGATGCATCGAAATATTTGTTTAGGAGATTGATTTTTGAGTGGTTTAATTCAAGGATGGTTCCAACCGTATAATAAATCATTCATTGCACGCTCTTCTTTCAATAGACGCACACAATAAGAGGTTCTGCTTCACTTCTCAATCCGAAAACTGCTGGGCCAAGGTAAACATTGAATGAACATCGCATGAAATTCGTCGCCTGTCAATTGTATGCGTGTTCATCAATGCTTGCTCGTTCAATTCTTGGGTTTTTTTTCATTAGGGCGAATCTACAATTGAGAGATTCTCTCCGGACTCGCTCTCTTTCATTCATAAACTAATCACCTTTGCGTTTTTCATTCTACTATTTGTAGAGTATGCTAGCCAGCACTGTTGTGTTTCGATCTGTACTAAAGAATGCCTCGTAAGTTTTATAATGGCGCTGTAATGAATGAAAGAGAGCGAGCCCCGAGAGAATCTCTGAATTGTAGATTCGCCCTAATGAAAAAAAACCCTAGAATTTATTGATTCGTTCGTTGACTTCTGTTGGTGATTCATTTTCGTTTCCTGATTCGATTGTGTGTTAGTGCTCGAATCTTCCGATCGGATCACTTGGTGATTGTGTAGTACAACGTTCAAACCAAAAATGGATCGAAAGCCGAAAGTTTTAACATGAACGAAAGTTCATGGGATGTGTTTTAACAATTCGTGAAGACAAAACATAGTTATTCGGTATTTGCAGAAACTTTTCAAACTATGCGCTTAACTCCGTCCATTAGGGTTCGTACAGACTCTTCAGAAATCGTATAAGCCGTCTTTGTCCAAATTTGCCGGAAGTGTTTAATGTCTTTGATTCTTTGCTTCTTTCCAGAAAGCTTCCGCTTCATCAGAGCCCAATATCTCTCGATTGGTCGTAGCTCTGGGCAATTCGGCGGGTTTGAGGTTTTTGGTACAATGTTCACTTGATTTGCTTGGTACCACTCCATCACAGTTTTGTGGCATGATGCCAAATCGGGCCAGAACAAAGGTTTTTCTTTGTGACTTTTGATGAAGGGTAGCAATCGCTTCTGCAGACACTCTTTCTGATAGATCTTCTTGTTGATTGTGCCTGTAGTGACGAAACATTTACTCTTTTTGCCACACGTGCAAATTGCTTAACACACAAGGTATTTTTTGGGAAATTTCGATGCCTTCTACCTTCTGAAATGATCAGCTGTAGCATTTCTGGCCATAGCAGAATAAAAAGCCAGCCCTTTTCACCGTTCGGTCCATGACAGGATCAGCGCGTCCAATGGTTTTGTCACTTTTCGGTTTCTTCTCCACCGTCAAACGTTCCGAAAATGATTTGAGCACATCGTGAACAGTGGATTTAGGCAAATCCAATGTTTTTGCAAGGTCCCGTATTGAAAAGTCAGGATTTGCCGTACGCCCGTACAAAATTTGCAAGCGCACTTATTTTTCTTTCGTCGCCATCTTGAATACTAAACATGAAATGTAAACATCAATCATAGTCGTTTTTATCATAGACTCTCAGCTATACCACAGTGAAATTTTTCATTCCTACGTGCAATATTTCAAAAGTTAAAATGATTTGAAGGTGTCCGGATTTATGTGGATACAGATTTCACGACCCACCTTAAAATTTCACAATATACGAAGAACTTAAATTTCGCAACATATGAGGTGGAAATAGGTTACCAATGGCCGGTTGAAGATTGATGTTTCTTCAAATCACTTAAAGGTAGCATGAAGTGTAATGAATAGTTGTTTAGTTTTACTTATTTCTTAATGGTGTCTGATACCATTGTTTCAATTTTCAATTATTTTGTTTTGTTTAATATGGACACTTTACATCAAATGGGTGTATTCATGTCTTACGAAATTATCAATTCATGAATCCTTTCTTTATTACGTGGTCAGGTACAATATTTTCAATATTTTTTCTCCCTTCCATTCCCCTTTTCAACACTTATTCTTCAGCTTTCCTTCTGTAACTTCTCTACTTCCCCTTCTATTCCTCCGTTGGTTTTCATAAACTTTTCCTGCCTGTACAGTCTAAACTTTGCACACGCAAAGTTCATTCTCAAAATTTGAGTTTTTAAACGATTAACGCCAAATTTTCTGGGAGTAAAACGGATCAATTAAAATTAGTTTTGTCAACATCCATTTAATTTATTTCACCTTTACAACTGGTTACATAAGGTGGCCATAATGGCCCAGTATTTTTCTATTGGGCGCAGTTCCAGAGTGTTTGGGAGGTTCAGATCATTCGTCACAGAATCGACATCATTCGCCTTATACCACTCTAGCACGTCCTTCATGCAGTGGCATGATGCCAAGTCCGGCCAGAAGATCGCCGGACTGTCGTGAGCCTTCAGGAGAGGGAGATACCGCTTTTGGAGACACTCTTCCAAATACACCTGTCCATTCATGGTGCTTGCGGTAACGAAAGGTGTACTCCGCTATCCGCAAGTATCAATCGTTTGCCACATTAAGAGTTTCTTGACGAAATTGTACATCTTCGGTGTCCGGAGGTTCTCGGGACTGACTTACTTGTGCTGGTCCAACGTTCTATAAGGACGCCACGACATTTCTCCCAAAAACTCGGTTGAGGGTTGCTTGTCTCCAGTTCCTCGAGTGTACCACAGTTCCAAGGTCTTGCTACACTTGGTTTAACCACATAGTTCGCTGCGCTCCTTTGCGTCTTGTACCGGTCGGATTCGAGGCAAACACCATTTTTGCGGGGTTGTTGTCCGACATTTTTGCAACATGTCCCGCCCATTTAACCCTTCCTGCTTTAGCGCTCTCTGGATACTGTGTTCACCATAGAGCTGCGCAAGCTCGTGGTTCATCCTTCTCCTCCATACATTGTTTTCACAGACATCGCCAAAGATGGTCCTAACCACGCGTCGTTGGAAAACTCCAAGTGCTTGCAGGTCCTCTTCGAGCATTGTCCACGTCGCATGCCCGTAGAGAACTATCGGTCTTATAAGCCTTTTGTACATGGTACACTTTATACGGGGTGAAGTTTACCAGACCTCAAGGTCTTGTGGAGTCCATAGCAGGCACGACTTCCGGTAATAATGCGTTTCCGAGTTTCTCTGATGCAGTTATTATCCGACGTAACAAATGATCCGAGGTACATAAACTCATCCAACATCTCAAACTCATCTTCGTCGATTGTCACAGTTTTGCCTATGCCTCTATTCCGCTCGGTTCCTCCAGCCTACAAATACTTAGTCTTCGTCGCATTCACCTTCAATCCAACCTTCTCCGCTTCACGTTTTAGCTTGATGTACTGATCAGCTACCATCTGGAACGTTCTGCCGACAATGTCCACGTCGTCAGCGAAGCAGATGAACACTGGCCGGATTTATTGAAAATCGTACCACGCATGTTAAAGTCCGAACGTTTCACAACACCTTCTGTTCGCAATATTGAACAGGAGGCATAAAAGACCATCGCCTAGTCGAAGTCCTTTGCGTATTTAAACGAGTCCGATAACGCTCCCGATATCTTCACGTAACACTGTACACCATCCTTCGTAATCTTGATAATTTTGGTCAGTTTCCCGGGAAAAAAGTTCTCATCCATAATCTTCCAAAGCTCTCCACGAGCAATAGTATTGTATTCGGCCTAGATATCGATAAATAGGTGGTGTGTAGGGACTTAATACTCCCGACACTTTTGGAGGATCTGCCGCAATGCAGAGATTTGGTCAGTTGTCGAGCGACCGTTCACAAAACCGGCTAGATAACTTCCCACAAACTTGCTTGCTAGCGGTGATATGCGACGGAAGATAATCTGGGACAGCACTTTGTAGGCCGCGTTGAGAATAGTGATCGCTCGGTAGTTCTCACATTCTAACTTGTTACCCTTTTTGCATATTGGGCGTATAACTCCCTCTTTCCTACACCTTACTCCTTCGGTAGCTTTTCTGTATCCCAGATCATAACTATCAGTCGATGCACATGGAGGCTCTCGGAAACATCACACTTATCCTTGACAGTCACATACAGGATTCCTGGAACCTCGTTGAAGTCGCAGTTACGCAGCAGTGTGGTTTCGTTAACTTCTGGTCGTACAACCTCAGAACACGGCGTTTTGCGACCGTATTCTGTTTCTCGTCACGGCTTGAGGACTTCTGAACCTCAGTCCAGCTCGAGTCTTGGTAATCTGCACGAAAGTCTTGTTCACAAGCAACTCTTTAGCGACATCTCGAGCTGAGGCGTTCGGTTTTCGTTTGAATGCCCCAACCAGGCGTTTGTGATCGTTCTCGTTGACCTGACGGTTTTCTGGATTTTTGCTTCCGATCTATTGTCGGACTTTTATCCTTCCACTTTTCTGCTTCCGCTTTTTTTTCGTCTGTTTCTCAACTTCTTCATTTTCTTGTGCTTCTGATCTTCCGTTACTCTTCTTCGATTTCTATTGGTGCACGTCGTTCAATTCTCGTCTTCGTCTTTTTATTCTACGATTATATATTTACATTTCTTTAAACCATGTTGTCTTCTTCTACTTCATGTTTTTCACTTCAATCTTCATGCACTGCTTTGGTTCTTCCGTTGTGCCTCCTTCAATTTCTTCTGCTTCATTTTTCTCTTCATCCGCTTTTGGGTTTCTTCTGCTGGTGATTCCGTTACGCTTCTCTTCTATGGCCACTTTTGTTCCGCTTCCCTTGCCAACTGCTCTTCTTCCATCTGTCAAATCCCGTACGGGTGTCTTGCCTAAAGGGTGTCCCACATCAAATTGCATCATGGAAAAATCGGTGTAGAAAATTACCTAGTTGAATGATTCTTTTCAAACCGTTCTCGAGTACTTTTTCAAACAGACGTAGAGGATTTTGTAAACAAAGAGGGGATGTAAGATACAAACGTAAATTTTTTGAAACCCTTAGAACTTTAATGAAAGCTAGGGCCACCAACACAAGGAATAACATTTCCCTTACATGATGGTGATGCTACATTCCGTGAGGGTGCTGAGAGTTTTGAGAAATTTTCGTTTGAATCTTATTTCCGTTCCTTGTTTACAAAATCAGATACGTTTGTTTAAAAAAGGACTCGAGATTTAGACAATAAAATTTAACCTATTAGTAAGCTTTTGGAATTTATTTATTTCAACATACACAGCATCCCAAGTAACAATTTAAGCTTTATTGTGGTGTTAAAGCACACTTAATCATGGTCTTCAGAACCCTAATAAAACCAAAATTGTTACTTGGGCATAACAGTATGCTCGCACCTTACACTTAACTCCACTCATTAGGTTTTGTACAACATCTGACTGCAGCTTCTTCTGTACGGAAACCCACTTGTTCATCATTTCCTCCTCAGACTTGACCTCCTTGGGATGCTTCCGTAGTGCCTGCTTCATAGAATTTTTCGATGGGCTTTAGTTCCGGTGCGTTGGGGGGGTATGCCCTTGGGTACGAAAGTGACCCCGTCGGCTTTGTACCACTCCAGGACAACATTTGAACGGCCAGAAGATTGTAGGGCCCTCGTATTGCTTCAACAGAGGACGCTTCTGTAGACACTCCTTGAGGTAGATCTCCCAGTTTACAGTCTCGGTAGTCTAGAACGGCACACTCCATTTGCCACATGAGCAAATCGCTTGCCAAATTATGTATTTATTACCAAACTTTGAAAATTTTTGCTTCTCTACTTCCTCCGGAACATCAAACTCGTGTTGGGCGCTGAAGAACAGTAGCCCCGAAAGCTGCTGAAAGTCCGCCTTGACGCAATTCTCAACAGCCATGATGAGACAATGAAGCTTCGCCAGCACCTGGGTGTACAGTTACTGGGACCACACCGTATTTTGCCATTCGTCAAGCCGTTTGCACTTTGTACGTATGCAGTCCCTTCCGGCCCTTGGCTCTCTGAACGAAATACTTGGAAAGATTCATCGTTTTGGCCACATCCCAGACCGAAGCATTGGAATTCCACGTAAACGTTTTCAGGACACGCTTGTGATCATGATCACTATTAGAACATCCATTTTGACCGCATTTCTCCTCCCGTTCGATGCTCAAAGCTTCTTAGTAACGTTTAATCACCCGACTCACCGTTGACTGCACGATTCCGAATCAATTCGCGACGTTGATTTACGGGTTTTTTACGCATTTATTTTTTCCAATTTTCGAATAATTGACAGCGATAAAAATACAAAAAATACTCTAAACTACTTCTTAACACTCTACGCAATGGGTAACTTTCTAGCGTTCTAGCGTTTTTCTACAGCGTGTTGCAATTAGCTGTGGGACACCCTTTACAGTGCCAGTCGGCAGCAAGCAGAATCCGATAAAATCACCAACTCGTTGTTCTGGTTCAGGATCGTGACAGTCATCTCTATGCGGTATGCAGAGAAGACGCTGCATCCTTTTCGATGATTGTAGGTGCCTGCAATTCCTCCGGCGAAGAATGCAGCCCCTACCGTATCTTCGCCCTTAGAGCCGTCGGTGTAAACGACGGTTGTTCGATGAAAGTTGGTGTTCAACAACTGTTGCACGATTAGGTGGACTTTCTCCGGAGGGTCACTGAATCTTATGCATTTTATTTCGTCCCATACTATCGTAGTCTTTAGAGTTAACCGGGGAGCGCTGTACCTGTCAATTCTTCGAGGTGGTTCGAGGCTCGTTGAATCAAGAGTGATGTTGCCATTCTTCGCAGCTATTCGGATAGCAGTCCGCGCTATAGACTCTGCTGGCAGCAGATGGTAGCATACCGAATCATTGAGATCATCAATCATTGTACGCAGCAGCGAGAGTCTGCAAAGTTGCTGACCCTCCTCGACTCACTAAGCCTATTCCGTAGGTCAGCTTCACCGATCATCTTCAAAATACGCAATCGAGACTCACACGCTTCAGTCACACTCACTCACTACGTTAATGTCAAAATGACAACTTTACCCAGGCTACGCCAACCAGCGTCTTCATGTTTCAGGAACTTTTGAGGACCAGAGGTCGGTTGCACCCTCCTTCGAAGTTGTCAACTCACCATTTGAAGCCCAATGGAACTGAGTCTAAAAATCAGTCAAAAGTTCCCAAGTAGCACACTGCGATCATAATTAGTTGTAGTAACTTGATTATGACTTAGCAAGTCATATATATGTTATCTCAACTAAATGGCAACAAGTGTGCTACTAGGGTTGATCAGATAATAATCTACTATAAATTAGTGATGTTGATGTTACGTCGCAAACATGTGTGTTGTTTGCTTTCTCGATATCTGTAACTAATTGTCAGGAGTTATGTAAAACTACACTCTTAGAAATTATAAATTTTACACGAGACGTAATTCATGTTTGTAAAAAGTCTCCTGAAACTTACACGCACGCAATTCGACGAAATATGTGTTTGATTGAATTTATTTTCTCATTTCTTATGTGTTAAAAGACGCTTGCATGTGTCGGTCTCTGGGGACAGAAATTTACATGACATTTTGGTAGTGTGTAGAACAGAAAGCGATTTCAAGCAGACAGAAACAAATAAATTAAGTATCAGCCAATCAGTCAGCTAGGTGACCGATTCGGCCTAATGCTTATTCTGACTGTGTGACTAGTGACGTTCGGCCTCATTGCATTCGGTCTAATGACCCATCACCTTGGAATGAAACTCTACTGTCCCTCGTTCCAGCCCATACAGTTGATTATATAGCCAATTTTTCTGACTATGATCAACCAATCCGAAATGAGCATCCAACGCAATTCCAGCAATAACCAAATCGTTTTCATAGCCCAGTTCCGGTGAACGTACCATCACCGTCCAGTTTTGCAAACAGTTACCTTTTAATCGGATAAACTATTGTCACCTCTCAAGTGATGAATGGCACAAAGGAGCTTTTCAACCTTAACAAACAAAACCCCCTTCCCGATGGCGTGGGAAATTCGTTTGCAGCATTTCATCAAAACAACTGACAACGCCGCCGCCGCATTGTTCGAGCGGACACTGGCCAATGGACGTCATTGACGGGAGATTCCGGGAAACTTTGAATAGCAGTCGAGTTTCAAAGTGCAAATTCGTACTTTCGTGGAGGCGGGCTGCGTGGCTCCATGCCGATACATAATAGATGAGTCGCAATAATGTTGTGACTAAAAATAAATCACCCGGTTCACTGTTGTTGGGAAACACAGCCATGTTTACCGGGCACGTTTTGCCAGACGTACGGGAATGGATTGGGAAAATCATTCGAGACGAAATTAGTCACATAGATCACGTCGTCTTTCGGTGGATTCCGCCGGTTGGTAGCCATCCGTTCTCATGGAGCTACCTAATTTTCGATTGCTGCCAGTTGTGGTAAAATTCTTGGAAAACCTGGGAAAACCTTTCAATCACCGGCACACACGCACACAAATAGAACTTTTATTGAGAAAGAAAATCAGTGCCCTTCAGAGATGGGGGATGGGGTGTATGTCCAAGCTAAGTCCGATGGTGAAATTTGAGTTTCATCCTTCTCGGAAGCGCTATGGGGGTTTTAGTGCGTTCTTTATCAAACCGTGTAAATCTTTGGAGGATGTTTTAATGATGGCAAGTGCAGCGAGATTATGAAATTTTAATGAGGATCTGACACGGGAGTGGCTCGGTTCGAGGGAAGGAAAATGAAGGGTTCCTCGGGAAACTGGTAATCCTTTAAAAACGATAAGTGAAACCAGTACCTGGTTGGATAAGTTAATAAAGTCGCTCTGTTGAATGAAGCCAGATGAGCAGCTTACGGTTTATTCTTGCTTTGTAGAATTTTTTTTTCTAGTACAGCCCCCTTCAGTATCGACTTGAAATTTCGTTTGAATTTCAATAATTTTGATATTTTGTATGCAATTTTTCGACTGTTTTTTTTAAAACTAGAAATCAGAAGAAAAATTAGTATTTTCCATTTAATTCCAACTACCTTTGCTTATCTTGACAGATACGCGTGTTTCGTCTACAATGTGCAGACTTCTTCAGTGTCTCGTACTAATAACTCGACTCATTTTTTTTTAATAAAAGCTCAACAAACTTGTTTGTATAGTTTGTATAGCTTGTAAGTTTGTATAGCTTTTTTCAAATAAAAAAAAATTAAAGATGGGTTACACTCAGTAGCAAAAAAAAAGCTGAGCAAATTTTTCTTCCAAAAAACGCCATTCAACCTTCTTTAACTTTGTCAATTATCAATATTTTTTGCTGAAAATTCTACAACACTATAATTAATGTATTGACCTTATGTTGCCCAAATTTTATGTTGATAAGAATAACAAATTTGAAGTTTTCATAACATATGTGACGTTTTTGGACATTCTGAATTCAAAAATTCGTAGTTTTGTGAAAAATTTAGATAACAATTTTAAAATTTGCCATATCCTAAAAATATATAGAAAATAATTTGAACTATTTCCATTAAGTGGTTTGGACTACAGCTGGCGTCAAAGTTGACGCACTAACATGAGTATTTCCTTTTTTCACCCGATATTGATCATGCTGAAATAACGGTGCAAAAATAAGAAGCATCACACGGTCTAAGCTTTTGCAAATGTAATTTTAAAACTTGCTTCTAGACCACATACAGCTTCATCAAATGTCCGAGTTGCTGAATAAACTGTTTAAAACCCGGTCCGTAGCCTAGTTGTCGCTTGAGAGTTGATTGCGATTTGAAATATACCGTTTCCTATGAAAATCCTATTTTTCACTGACATAAGCATTCTTAAACTACGCTGTCGTGCTGTTATGCACATGGTTCTGTAAAGTTTATATTGATCGCCATTATATTTCAGTTTGAACATTATTATAGTCGGCTGAAAACTCCAATAATGGTTAAATTGACTATCAAACTTTTCTCTGTGTGAGCAAACAATACTCAACAATACAAAAGAGTATATTAGTTTTACCGTGGATACACGATAGAATAAATTAACCAAATTGAAAGGTAAAATATATTCTGATTGCCTTTTTCATCACCTGATGCTTCTGTTGGCAGCGCTACACGGGTCGCCTAACATGAATAATATACATTGTATATGTGGAAAAAGGAAGTGACTTGTATTGTTAATATTGTATATTTGATAATAAGTAATGCTTGTTTGAGTTAAATCACGAACATTTCACTTAAACACAAAGTCTTTTATTAAATAATTTTATTGGTCGTTCTGAGAAAGACTATGGCTTTGATGCGCGCTAGAAAATAATTAATATTTCCGGTCCATTTGGGCAGCAGGGCGCTGTCATGTGCTACATTTACTTCGGATGATAGATTATTAAACTCTTAGAAGCTGCGAATGGTTAGAAACTTGGGATGATTCTGATAGTCTAGTTGTCACACACATGGTTTCGTACCCTTGAGGTTTTAAAAGGCCCGGAATTTCATCACTGCAGTGAAACACCGGCACCTACTCGGTCTTACTTTGTATCCCATGCCACAATCGGGAGGGCAAATCCCCGTCCGAACCACTAGCTGAGAGCTTGTGTCGAAAACTAAAATCGTTTCCGTTCACCTCGCATGCTATATACTACACAGCAAATAAAGTTGTTGAATATTACACAGAATCAGATGCACATAGGTCATTCAATCGGTTGTGTAATATTAGGTTGTCTCGATGTACACCATAAAATGATGCACTACGTATCGATGTAATTTGGTAGATGTCAACGAGACAACGTAACTCATCGAGACAACGTGAATCATCGCGACGTACTACATAGTCGCGACGTAAAGGGAGCAATGTGAAAATTAAAATGTAAAGGAAATTTTAGGATATTATTCAATGAAAAAAATAAATAAATAGTTACAGTGGAAGTTAAAACAAAATATTGCTTTTATTACAATACAGAATAGATGTACACAATAAGGAATAATAAAGATGTACAATAAAGAATAACAATAATAATTATAATAAAGAAGATAAGAATGAATTTATAAAAATGTGAAAAATTACATCAACGGAAGATTTGCTCCTGCGCCTGGTTAATATCATCCTCGGTTGGCTTTTTCGCTTGCTTCCGCTCGGAACTGCCAATCCTATCCAACCTCCGGCAAGCGATCCTTGTGTAGTGCAAAATCTACACATGGATCGGCCACTTACCAACATCCGGAAAGCTGGTCGCAAACGTTGGATCCCTGTGCCTGTTGATGCAACCGAGCAATGCCGATTGGAACGTTGATGAGGGTGGAACAAACGACAGACAGATAGCCATCAATTCCCAACCACGAATCAGCGAGTCCCTGCTGGAATTTTCAGTCGTTTGCCGACACATCTGGATGTACAGCTCGTCCCTCAACTGCATCTTACCCATAGCCATCTCAATGATGTCGATCGCCACCGAATTCAAACTCATCCCGACCCGAGCCTTCCAATCACCCATGTAGATCTGAATCAGCTTGAACAACGCTGTGGCCCGGCCGTGTCGCTCGCCAGCGAAAGCATTGACCTACTAATGGCATTTGGCGTCCAACTCAGCATGTCCTGGATGGATGACGTCTTCCGGAAGATACCCTTCGAGTGAAGATTCGATCTCCGCAATTTTTCCGTTATTTGCCACACTTCCCGGAGTGTGCGAAGGCAAATTCTGCTGGAACCTTTGCAGTAGTCACTTTGTTCACTTTGTTCTGCTAACCTTGATGCGAACCCGTCTGCCTACTATCTACCGATGCTCCCCGATCCGCGGAATCCTTGCCGAAACCGGAACTTTCAAAACTCTGCTTCGCCACGTGGAACGGGGAATACTTGTGTAGCGGCGGATGATTTTTAACCGGGCTGAAAATCTGATCCTGGATACTCTCCAGCTTCGCCGTTACTTCCTCCGATCTGGAATAAGAAACCGCTCAATTCAAAAGATCCCTACGGGAAAACATCGACGTTAACCTTAACCCGATTGGAGTTACAAATAAAACCGTATACACAGATGTTAAACACACAAAAAGCCGACCCAATTTTGATACCCGATCCAGTTTGGAACTAAATCAAAAACGGATTCGCTAAAAAAAATAGAACATGTTTGGCAGTGTTGCGAGATTTAATGTTACATAAAAACGAAATGCGATAAAGCATCAAAATCGTGTAATATTTAACATTTTTTGCGGAGTTCTTTATGTGCATTGGTTTTTGTGTAATATTTATGTTTTTAATATGTGATTTTTACATTCATCAAACTAATAATGTTTTTCTGATGTAATTTGCAGACCGATGTAATATTCCACTAAGTGGGTGTTATTGTGCATCGTATTTCCTTGATTACATCAGTTTGTGATACGTTAGAATCAATTATGTTGATGTATATTACATTTTTTTTGCTGTGTAGCGTTGATAGCGTAGCTCAGAAAGAAGAGAGTCACGAAAAGGCAGTACGAAGCAAAATTTGAAAAAGAGGACGGGCCTCGATTATAAAATCAGACATCGGCAACAAAGTAAAATAATTTTGCAGCTGAGGGGTGCGGCTGTAGCTGTATTAAACAAGGAATGAAGCTTAATGAAAGAAGAAGACAATTTGTACCATTTCTTACACGTTTCTCAAGACCCGGAATGGGGAAACCATTCATGTGCAAACTTGTATGGGAGCAAAATAAGGTCATTGTTAAGTTTTAAATTAAATTACTAATACTAATAACACTTCATCAAATATCAATGCAAACATATTGGTTAGTTTTGGTCAAATGGTGTATGAATGAAGTTATTCTGTACAGTCGAACGCAAGATATTAGCGTTCAAAAACCTTACGTTTTAGCGTAACGCTCTCATTTTTCAAAACATTGAAATGACACCCGGTATAAGAGAAAAGAGAACCATAGTCCTTCGTTATAAAACTGCTCTATAGTTGAGCTACAAACTCGAAGGAACATTAAGAAAAAAATGTGATCCTGCTTACAAAGTGTTTGCTCAATGTTGTATTTCATTCGAGCTTAAATAAAAAAGTGTTTTAAAAAAAAGTGAGTCTCATTTTTGTAGCATGATTTTACACTTTTAAAAGTGGCATCACTATTTGAAAATTGATGGTGATACTCTGTCGCAGCAGTTAAGATGGCAACAAGTTTAGATGGAGAAATCGGGAATTAAAACTGACGGACGCATGATCAACAAAGAAATTTACGGTGAATGGACCGTAATTATAAGTTGGAAAAGCTCTACGAAAATTTCTGACACTGTAATTGATATATTACAGTATTTCTGGAATACCTAAGGTACTCCAAACTCTTCATGAATATAGATCTTGATGTTCTACATGATCAACAAGGTCATTTACGAAGTCTCCACCGTACTTAAGGGTTGAAATAGCCCCACGGGACATCATAACACTGAACTAGACATGTTACAGTATTAATTGAATACCTAAGATATTCCAAACTATCCTTGAGTTTAAATCTGTATGTTCCACATGCTCGACAAGGCGGTTTACGATATCTCCACTATACGTAAGGGTGAGTAAAACTTAATGAGATGTCATTACACATTTTTATACATATTACAGTATTTTTCGAATATCTACGGTGCTCTAACGATTCTTTAACTAAGATCTTGATATTTTGCAAAACCAACAAGGTGACATACGATGTCTTAACAGTGCTTATGAGTCACAAAATACAATCAGATACTTTCAGGTGCGAGAACTTCAATTGACACAACAAATCAGATTCTCTTTTTCACTTGGTTGTCGGTACGATTCCGAGTTGTTTTCCGATGTCTCAATGAGAGAGTTGAAGATTTTCCAGGTGTTCGCGCAAAATCAATTCGTGAGGTTGCTTTTTGGATGACGCCATTTTTTCCAATTTTCGAAAAACTGACAGCGATAAAAATACAACAACAAAAACACTCTCAACTACTTCTAACCAAATTTTCTAGAGAAAATACCCGTAATATCTTCTGCGTTTTTTCTGTGATGCAATTTGATGTAAGACACCCTTGTAAAAATCGCTTTTGCCTCCCATACGTAATTTCGGCTTCAGAAATATTAGAACTTGATGTTTGGACGGTCCTCGAAACTCTTGCGCAATTGATAATGAACGCTAATCGGCTTCCTATCCCCCTATGTGAAACACGTTTTATAAGAAGCAAATCATAATTTTGTACCAATTGTCACACTTAATACGTCCTCAACCCTTCAGTGCGTGGATTTAATTTATGTACGCCATTTTTTAATGTTTCCACTGGTTCCGTGTTCATTGTAGGCGTAAAATGTAACAAACTTTGCATCAACATTTTTTTTTCTTACACAATATCGCTTGTCATACTTCCGTCGTTTTTAGAAGATATTCAAGATTTTTACTCAAAATGGGAGAATCTTTACAACATTTGCTGAGTAACAACATTTGAATTGAGAAATATATTCAATAATTCTGATTTGTATTAAATAAACATAAACATTATTTAACAATTGATATAACCATTTTAAACCTTCAATTCAACTCTTGAAACACAACACAAATGAAACAGTCGTTTGCATCAACCTTTGTAGGTATGGCTTGAACAAGAACAATCTTTATCTATAATCAAATTAATCTCTTTTGAGAGCATAATTATTTTTACGATAAATTGTACTTTACGATCAATGTAGCCATTGCTGTTCATGAGACTTTTGTTTTTCTTAGCAAAGGTTTCATATTGGTTTACTAAATAGTTTACCCAAAGAACTTTATTTAACGGTGTTAATGACACCAAAATGTTTTGAGTAAACTTTGAAAGGACTTTTTTTCCAAAGCTTGAACTCGTGATCCTGAATTGAAGCTGCCTTATTCTCCATCTTTTCCATCTTTGGTTATGCTTTTTGAATCAAACATTTATTAAACTCCCCAGTCTCTAATTTGCATGACATTGTTTAACAATCATTAGGTAACAGTCACATACTCAGAACTTTGGCTATCAGTTAATAGAGTTTAAAAATAAACTCCATATACTTCAATACTACAAAACGACCAAACATCCATCCGGCCCAACGTTTTTATGCAAAGCGTCCATTTGGCCAAACATCCATTCGGCCAAACTTCCAAACATCCATATGCGTCCCACCACCTACTATGGACTCCGAAGAACGGTACGGACGAACAAAGTTCGTCGAACTATAAGTTTGACCATCTGCAAGACTTGTTAGTCTAGACCGGTAGTGCTCTACATGCTAAGACCAGAATACCGAAGATTCGGTAAAAAATACCGATAATCGCACAAAAGTGCACATACTGAAATTATCGGTAAACATGGATTACTTAAAATTCGGTACTGCTATAATTAACTATTTGCAATCGTTTATTTCTACCGAAAATTAAGTACTTTGTTTCTGTTTTGGGTTTTTGGAATGCTAAAATGTTAAAAATGTTAAATCAAGGTTGTAAGATCTATTTTTTTCGGATTCATTCCCCACTAAACGAATCAGAAACATGTGGCAGGCTTTAATTAGGTATTTTTATTTCCAAGTAGTTATTTGAGTAAGAGCTACTCCAAAATTAAAATAAAAAAACAAAAAATGAAAAGAGTAAGCGGTACACAGTTTTGTTTCATTTGAACGACAGAGTTCAACAAAAGTCAATTGAGTTAATTTAAGGTTAACTTGTAATTACATCCTCAGAGTCTCCTGGTTCTTATTCTGTCTCTTTAAACATAGCAAAGAGAGCATTAACTTTGGTGCGCGTGCTGAAACGTGATGTCTGAAATGTTGAAATCAATTCCTCCATATTTCCAGTGATCTACAGTTGAATAATAAAAAAAATGCGTCTGTAAACAAACTTTCCAATCGTCAATTTTTCACGAATTACAGCTCAGTTCCTTTATCGAATTTTGCTGTTAGTGTCCTGAATTGAACTATAGCTAGCAACTATTGGATAGCAATCGGCTAGTGGGAATGTTTATTTACAAGCACAGAACCGCCTTTACAAATTTCCTCCGGAATTTTCTCAGGATCCGCTTATAGTAAACATTTCTACTCACCCTTCGGGTTGGCTGCCAATCTCAGTTTCTACAGCTGGTTTCTTTCTATATTATAAAACAAAATTTGAAACTATTTAGCCTGAAGGCGAGGATGCGGCTCAATTGAAATAAGTCCTAAACATTGCAGTGGCGGTAGTGTTGGTTCTCAGATGCAGTGATACAGTGATAAAATTTTAAACTAAATTCAGGTAAAAAACGTAAACCGCTTTACTTAAAAATAAGTAAAATTTATCGTAACAGTCAGTCAAATTTTACCGAAATTTTAGGTATTACTACCAAAACCTAATTTTCGGTAAAATTAAAACCTAATTTTAGGTAATCTTATCTTAGCGTGTATGGCCAATGAAAAACATGGACATTGCTAGTGGAGTACCAACGCCTTTGCTGTCTTTGAACGGAAGGTGTTGCGATCCACGGTGGAACCTGGAGGAGACAAAATCGGCAAGTGGATTGTATGAGAAACTCTGTGCTCCTATTTTAGCAAAGATATTTGGCAATTTTAGAGTTCTCAGCAAGACTTCGTTGGATTTTCCTCAGTTGTATGGATACCGGATACGCGGTGTGTTATATTTTATTCATGATTTGTCATCAGATAGGCTTAGTTCTAGACGGACAAGGAACCCTCGATTGGGGTTCATTAAACATTGATAAGTGCAGTATTTATAGCCAAATCCACAAAATGACCATTCGATTATCGATTTCTAACACATTCGACCACAAACCATAAATTAATATTGACCACCACCGGCGACCGGCGGATGAAGTAAATCAGACAGAGTGCGGTTCAATTCGATCTCCAAACCAACCAATCTGAGGAGAAGACAGACCAAGTTTTGTCTAGTTGTCATCGTATCCGATGGCTCACCCCTACATACGGGTATGTTGGATTTTGAATTATTGATTTGGCTTGGGCTGATTGATAAGAGAAACCTACTTCTCTTGGCCGGCGTGAGATCAGAGATTGGATTCATATTAGTTTCCGCTTATGGTTGATGAATAAATAAATCGGCAAGTGTTTGTGGGACACGTGAGTATGTCCTGCGTGGGGGAATCGATTGCATGTTTGACATAATGGGTATTGGTGCGTGTATGTTGCATGTCCTTTGGGTTGTTTATATGTAATGAGAATTAGTTTTGCGCCAGCAAAATGACCGCTTTAGTCAAGTCTGAGGATAAAATTCCTCTTAAAGTATTTTAATTCAACTGGGTAAGAGAAAAGAAATTCCACTTTGAGGCTTCGTCAAAATACTTTGATCCTTTGTTTGAACCACACTTTGTTCCATACCTTGCCCAATATCGGAGAGCTAAAACTTTCTTCCGCTCCAATAGCGTTATTCTCATATGAAAACTTTTCCTCTCGAATAACCGACCTTAAAGTTACATTGTCTCAAATTCAACAGAATGAGATAAAGAGAGAGGAGACAGGGGAGGAAAATAACCGCAAACGAGGAAAATTACGTACCCTTGTTGGCAAACACCATTAAAGACCTCAACCATGGGCATTAAAGAAAACACAACAGCAGCATCCTGCCAACAATGTCTGAAAAAGCCCATTTACTTTGCCCAGTTTCGTCATCTGTCATGGTTAGATGGTATGCTGTCCGGAGTCCACTAGCAGGAAGCCCGTGGCAGTAGTGTGTATGCTAAATTTAATAACACAACCCCGAAAGCCACCGCCATCGTCATCGTCATCGTCGTTGGCTGAATTAAATTAAAATTATGACGACAAAACCGAGCGCAGTGCCGCGCAGCAGTTCCTGACTCTGTTTCTCCGGTCCATGTTAATGACTGGGAGATGATGAGCACACGGATGGTATTTGCTCAACACCGATTCCAACCGGAGGACCAAAGAGCACATACTGTGAGCCGGCAAGGTTGGAATTTATTAATTTCGTTAGCCAAGTTCGATTCGAAGCGATGATGGTTATCTTTTCGTACTGGTTTTCCCGGTAGATTCAGTCCAGCTGGGGGGAGGCAGGTTGGGTGGCAAATCGGGCGTGCAAGAGCCCGGACCGGAGTTCCGGCTCGGGGTGGATTCGGGGATGTGGATTCATTATTCGAGGACAAGAAAAAACTTGTCAAGGCCAGGGTATATACGGAAATGCGAACTCGGCATTGGCGATAACAGTGGATATCTGGGTTCCCGACGGTCGATGCCGGATGGATGGGTCGATGTTTAATTAGGGATCTTTGTTACGAGAGCTGGTATTCAGAAATATTCGGTGCCGAGAATGCGAATGGATAATCACCATGGTGAGTCTTGCTGGCTTGAAGGTGATAGGGCCCCATCGTAAGTTGCTGAAACAATGGGAGGTAATTATTGGAATTTTTGAATAATTTAAAATAACAGGGTTGAATAACTGGAATTTTGCAAGAATGTCGCTGCTTGAACCAACTAAGCCGAATCGGTGCCATCGGCCGGGGTGGCTGACGCAAACAAAAATTCCACGCGGTTCAATTAAAAAGTGCATTTGCAGGCGTGGAATCTACAAGCTTCACCACGGCAAATCGCTTTTTTTGGAATGAGGATTATGAGCTTCGGATGTAAATAACTTGGTTAGAGACAAGATGGAAGTCCTGCTCTAACTCTAAATTAGTCGATTGCAAGGTTAAATTACACGTATTAGTTATGAAAATATGAACTAAAATTGATCCAACAAACGAGTGTTGGTACGCACCGCAGAGTCTACCTTCACTTACCTTGATGAGCTTACTCTTCAAAGTTGACTGAGAAAACCATTTAAAGCAACCAGATGCCTGTCCACGGTAAACTTTTGACACCAAAATGAATAGTAGCAAAAAAAAGTCCACACATAATTCATCAAATCCGATTGATTGTTTGCACAATCATTGAGATATATACCACATTGGAAACAGCTGATTAAGATGTTAATCCGCCTTTACATATAGTTCCTGAACTTTCTGTGGTACGCCCGTCATCGGGTTCCGTACGGTATCGTCAGATAAATAGCCACGTGACGATCTCCACACCTTCTCTTGAAACTGCATCGGTACCGTACTGCTTTTTCTGAAGTTTCGAAGAGTTTCCGCTTCATTAGAGCTCAAGCACTTCTCTAGCTGGGATTGGCTGTTTTTGGCACGGATTTGACTTCTCGTACCTTGTTGCCATTCCATATGGGGAATTTCGCATAGTAACAAGAGAGGCCAAACAGGAGTTGGAAATTCATGGCTTCTGATTATAAACGGTAGCAACCGATTTTGCCGACATTGCTTTCTCGTACACGTCCTTATTGATAGTGCTGTAGAACGAAACCGTCAGATTTTCAAACACAACTGCATATGGCCTGCCGAATCAAAAGCTTCTCGGAAGTTTGAGCACCTTCTTTGTCCGAAAATGCTTTCGGCAACGGCGTTCCTTTGCATTGCGGTATGGTAGGCCAAACCCGGAAGCTGTTAAAGGTCTTTGAGTACGTATGTTTTGTCGTCCATTATGACAAGACATTGTTTACAAAATCTTCGTGTAAAGCTCCTTAGCACGACTTTTTGCAGCAAAATGTTATTAGTACACGACACTGAAGAAGTTTTTACTTTGTAGACGAAATACGCCGGTAGTTGGAATTAAATGGAAAATACAAAATTTTCTTGTCACTTCTAGTTAGCAAAATGCTGCTCATCATCACGGTTGGGCAACTTTACTGGTAACGCCTTCAGTCCTTGTCTTTGCTTCACTTTATGTACTGGGCGGATTTTGACTTGCAAACTTGGCGAGCAACGTTTCGCACATAGAAAGATTGGAATTTTTCTCAACAATGGTTACCACCTGGCTGCTTGTCCATTTGATCCGGGAGCATACTTTTCGATTTGTTCGAACTTTCAACCTTCTGATCTACAGTCAATCGCTGGTCAAATGTTTTTCAAACACAAAACACATTTCTTTCGGTAGTTTTTAGTTTCTCAGCAGATTGCGTACCGATATATTCGGGTTTGCTGCGGACTGGTACAAAATGGGCGCGCACCTCCACTCTGAATTCGACGCCATTTCACTGAATGCGTCGCTTAGAGGGCCAGTAATAGTGGAGAGTTTCAACCGTCATAGAAGTGAAATGTTTAAACGATCCTGTGAAATAATTCGAATCTACACTGAAAGAAAAACTTTTCCGAAATTTAACGTGGACACGCTTTAAGTTAGATCTTCTTGAACTTAGAAGAGTCATTTGTTGTGGTTGATGAAAATCTCCTTAATTACACTCCAAGGAGCTCTCAGATGAACCAGAAATCTTAAAATAGGAGCTTAGGTGACGCAACACGTAAGTCTGAGGTTCAACGCGCAAGCACACGTTTTTACTGCGGTCGATCTCAGCAGGTTCCAGACTCAGTCGTGAAGCGCTGTTGCATGAAAGATTGACTCACTCAGCGCGCGTTTATAGATCAAACTAGGGCAGTTGATGCTCGGCAATATATCGGAAAAACAAAACATTTGTTACGGTCTATAGAACCAAACATCAAAGGAATTTTTCGAATGATTTACACAAAATAGGATTGCATGCACAAAAGTTCGAGATTGACAAAAAGGTTGAATGAAGAGAAGGGAGACAAAAGGTCGAATGCACAAAATGTCAAATGAACAAAAGATCGAATGGAAGAAAGGTTTGAATGGGGACAATACAAATGCTGTGCATCAGGATCTAGCTATTTAACGGCCAGTAAAGATGGTCCATATCCTCATTCTTCCCTACCACGCAACTTTTCTCACGTACAATCTTCTCACCTCGAACGAGAGCCTTTCTTTCTTGTTGTTTATAATGACCAATAACCACCGTGTCTCTAGAATGAGAAGAAGAGCTCTCAAATCATGGTGACGCGAATGCAGATGCACCTCTGACGCGTGTGCCCCAGTGAGCTCAACACTGGCGTGGGAACATCTGCTAACATACAGCAGTGTTTGCACCGCCTTAATGCCAGACAACAAACGCTACAATAAATAGAAGCGTTTTTCCCAGCCTTTTTCCGGATATTTTCAATCAATTATTGTTATCGCATTGCGAAATGAACTTACTTTATATTACTTATCAATGAGATGGAACTATGACTTAGTTTCGTAAAACTGGAGCTATTCATTCAAGAGTGACCACTTTACATCTAAGTCGCAGCTGCCGCTGACCATAAAGCGCTCTCGTTGACTTGTTCTTGCCGTATCAACCGCACTAGCGCATCACAGAAAGAGTACTGGCGCGTCCTCTCACAAGTCTACGGGAGCGATCGCAGGCGAGAGCACGTGGGCAAAGACGATGAGAGCACTTTGAGAGCTATTCGCTTAAAAGAGAGTAATTCATCACTCCAAGCCATCCCATCACAGGCGCACACTTCACTCTGTCTATTTACCACTGAACAAAAAAGTACATTGCTTTATCTGTGGAGTGTATTTATTATTTTTCAAAATATCTGTGATGGAAATGCAGATATGTCTGGGAACGTCTGCAAAAGTTTGAATTCTTTTAAATTAGACTTCTTTCAACGAAAGAATGTAATAAGAGAGCGAGTTGAAGTCATTTCTCTTTCGTGCCATATGTGATTATGTACATTTCTGCATGTATTTTTGATTATTATTACTCAATACCATTGTTTCATATTTTAAAGTATTAACGGAAGCTTTCGACAGATGACAATAATATTTCAATAGTTTTTTTTCACTGTCCTTTCTGGAATTTTGTATTTTAAATGAAAATTTAGTTTTCATTATGTGGAAACTTCAATAGACTTTTTTTGGTTCAACAATAACAAAATTGAAATTTACAAAAATTACAGAGTCAATTTACGTTACATTAATTTTAAGACTGCTTTCAGTTGGTCACTGATTATCTAAAACGGTGTAGATCCTCCGATCGTATACTATTAAGTTCGTAGTTTCTCCTGAATCAGACAAATTTCTTATGAACTTCTGGTACTCCTTATTTTCTTTCGAAATTCAAATTTAAGAACCCAATCCTAACTCTTTCCAGAACACTTGTTTTACTTTCTAAAATTTAAAGGCACATTCTGGAGAAGGCGAAGAAAATTTCTCAAAATCTTTGGGAATGCATCTTCAGAATTTCTTGGAAAACTTCTGGCACCACAGTTTTCCTGGTCCTTGAGAAGTTCTTTTAAGAACTCTGCAAGATGTTCTCTTCTGAACTTTTTGGGAGTATCTCTGAACTTCTGGAAATTTTTTTTCCTGATTTTATCTTCTGGGATTTCCTGAATTATGAAAACTCTCATTCTAAAATGCTATAATGTTCATCTCAGAAACCCTAGGGAAGTTTCAGCACTTCTGGGTAGCCCAACTAACTTTATCCAACTTCTAAAGTCTTTCTGAGAGTTCTTCACTGATTTAAAAAAAAACTTTCCACATCCTACAGGTAGCCTCTTGCAGTTTCTTCCTGGGAATTCTGCAATTTTTTCTCCTAAGCTATACTTTCAAACTTGATTAACTCATCCTAATCATGAGGAAAATTTATTGAAATTTTAGTGCTTTGTCTAAACATTTCAGGAATTGTTCATGAAGTTTCTTCCGACCAAAGTTTTCTCCAGCACTGGGGAACTTTGTTGGTGGACTATTTGAGAAATTGTGCTCTCACATAAATTAAAAAGAAGCACCTCAATGTCTGGAAAGTTTTATCTCTCTAATTTTTTCTAAAGAATGGGGAGAAATTCTTATTCTGAAATTTTGAAATGTTCTACCTCATGACATGGAAAAGCTGTTTACCATCTCTGGGAAGTTCCAACTAACCTTGAGAAATTTCTACCGAACTTCTGGGAAGTTATTTCCTGAACTTCGGAGAGGTTCTTTCCTCAACTTCTATGACAATGTCCAAAGGATTGTCTTTCCTGATTTTTTGAGAAATTAGCAGTTTCTTCCTGGTAAGTTTCCGTCTGAAGTTTGGGGAATTTTTTTATTCTGGAACTTCTGGGAAGTCTAATCTTGACAATATTTGGGAAGAACCCAAAAACCTCTGAAAAGTTCCAAAACATCAAGGAAGTCCCTACAGTTCTTTCTGCCTCTGACAAATGCCTGATTCTTGAGGAAGTTCACCTTGAAATTGCATATGATCTTAAACTTCGGTAATGTTTGGTCCTGAGTTTTTGAAGGTTCTTCTCTTGATTGAACTGCTTGTTCAATTCTTTTGAGAAGCCTGTCTTCAATTCAATGAGAAATTTTTTCAGAACTTCTAGAAATTATCTTCCCAAACCTCTGGGGAAGCTCACTTCTAAATTTTCCAAGATGCTGCCCCAAAATGATGGGTCGTCTTTCTATTCTTCTAGGAATTTAATTAATCTGGTGGTACATTTCTAAATCCCTAGTTCAAGGGAAGGTTTTAAGATTTATTTCAATAGCTCTTAACTTTTTTCTGTTGACCGAGTGGCAACCGACTGGGATTTAGAGCATATGTTAGGATCACAAAAGTAATAGTATACCTTCATACAGCAATAGTATACAAAACTTTAGCCATTATTCCGCCCCAAGGCATATTGCTGGTGGTCGAAATAATTCGAGCTCCTAGTCAATATACTACCACGTTTGCTAAGCATTAGTTTGCTGACTTCAATTCAAAAGCGCTTGGCGATGCCCATATTAATTTTAATCGGTCGGTTTTTATTTTAACAGAATTGACATGTTTGAAAATTTGATATGTCCCATCAACATATGCAACCCTAGGAGGGACAGCAATTTCACAGAACCAAAGATGGAAGAAGATTTGATACGTCCGTAAGAGCACGGCAGGTTGTGAAATTGAATCGAAGTTGTTGAAATTGAGCGTACGGTATGTTTGAAAGGCGGCATCCGATCAAGCAAACAATCTCTTGCGTAGCTAGGCACAGTGCGTGGTAGGCAAGGAGGAAGGGAAACCCGAGACAACTATAAAACTAACAATCTCTCATATAGTTTTAACAATATGTCTGATGGTAAGTTTAGTTATCATAAATGAATTGCATTTTTTCAATGAATAGAATTTTTGCTGTAATTTCATATGCCAAAATTTGGTTTGTAACTAAGATGCAGACAATAAAAACCTTTCAATGACAATATGACATACATTAACAAAACTTGTTGATGTATATTTGGTATGCGAAACGATTAAACTATTTGTACCAATAACATATAATTTTAGATTATAAGATCATCTGATTTCAAACAAAGCTTCTTACCGTATCGACTATACTGTTCAGATCCTTACGTTTTAACCGAACTTCAGAGTTTACCTTTATCCGGTTCTTAAAAAATATCAAATGTTCAAAAGTCTGCAAATATGAATAAAATGTCTGCTGCACGTCTGCATCGTTAAAAAAGTCTGCAAGAAAATGAAAAGTCTGGTATATTTACAGACATGTCTGTGAATAAGTAACCGCGTGGAGGTACAAATCTCACGCGCCACATAAGGTTAGTGCGAAATGACATCTCTGCTGATTGGCTTGTTTTCAAATGACAACATATATGCTTGAAAAATGCTACAGAAAGAAGAAGGAAGATACTGAACCAGTATTGGAATTGGGAAACTAGGAGAATTTAAAAATAAAACTTCATTTGATCA
>JASCZW010007415.1:0-67188 GCA_034211315.2 Aedes japonicus
TTAGCTAAATAAAAGGTTTAATTGGCAAAGCTAGTTAAAAGTCGTTGCATAAGAGGCATAAACTGTATTTCAACTAATTGTTCAGTAGTTGAATAAAAGTCAATTAAGACACCTGTGTAAAGCTTTTGTATTATTTTTCTTCAGCTTAAAATTGAATCAGTTGAATAGTGATGTACATTACAGCTATTATTCAATTCAATATAAGGTTTTATAAACTAGGCTATATAAACGATGTTTAAACGGATTTATAAACTGTTATTTATCTCTTTGTTAAACTGTGTATATTTAGTTACACATAAATACTAAAATAGCTTTTACTAAACATGTTATTCAAACAAAATGAAACACTTGAATTAATGTTAATATTTCAATTGAGAACATGGTTATTCAGCTTTTATTTCAGCCAGATTTTTTATTTAGCTACGAAAGTCGTAATTCAGCTTTAATAAAGCATGTATGCTTATTTACTGCTTTCGTTTGTTTGTTGGGATATGCTTAGTTCCGGTTGCTGAATTTGTCGCAATCCAACATCCGTAGGCAGCTTTGGTTGTCATCATACATCCGAATGGTTGTCACGTTCTCTCCCAAGTCGACCATTAAACGCTTAAGCCACAGTGCCTCCTGTGATGCTTCCAAAAGAGCTACAAACTCTGCTTCGGCAGTCGAAAGTGAAACGCAAGACTGTTTACGACATGCCCATGAAATCGTTCCACCAGGTCGTTCGACACATCCCTTAACCAGAACTTCGTTAAGGCAGTTGTTTCAGGATCGCGCCGCCTGCTTCAAGCCGTATGAGCTCTTCTTAAGACAATAGAGCTTTTCTTGTGCACCATCAATAACAAATCCGGAAGGCTGCACGGATAAAAATCTCCTCCTCCAAGGTTGCCGTAGAGAAAGGCAGACTTCACATCATACTGTTTAACTATCATCCCTTTCTTCGCCGCAACAGATAAACGTGCCCAAAACGTAGTTAATCGTGCAACCGGTGCAAAGATTTCATCGTATTATGTGGTGCCATACCACTGGTTAAAGCCTTGGGCAACAAGCCGTGCCTTGAAACGCCTAACTTTTCCATCTGCATCCCGCTTTAATTTGTACACCCATTTGCTTCCAAGTGTTCACCTTCCTGGTGGCAGGTCCACGATCTCCCAGGTGTCATTTGCATCAATAGACTCTATCTCTTCCAACATAGCACGTCGCCAGCTATCTTTGTGAACATTAGCTTGCGATTCTTTGTAGCTCGAGGTTCCATATCTAGCTCTTCCGACAACTGTCCCGCTGTACAGGCGTATCTCTGAGGCAGAATACCCTTGGTGGTTCGCTCAGACCGACGGACTGCCGGCTCTAACGATTCCTGAAAAATATCATCATCAGGGACCTCATCGTCGACATCAAAGAAACATCCAGTATCGACCCACAAATCATCAGGTTCATCACCTGTCACTGACGTAGTTCTAGGTACAGTGTTAGGCGAAACAATCAATGCGACAAAAACTTCATCATCTCGCGGTTCTACAATTGAGAATTGTTTCTACAATTGAGAATAGTATTGAGAAATCTTACATCCCTGCTTATCATCACATTCCCGGTTTGAGCGTCTACCGAACGGTACCCTTTATCCCTTCACTGTACCCCATGAACTTCAGCTTTATAGCCTTTTTCGTCCAGCTTGCTTCGCTTTTGTTTGGGTACATCCGGAACTGGGTTTTTGCCATCTCGACAAACTCTCCATCGTATCCGATTTCTTTCGCTCTCATATGTACAACCGTATATCTGCTGTGGTCGTCAATGAAGGTGAGGAAGCACTTCCGACCACCCAACGTAGGTGTTCGCATCGGACCACAGATATCGGTATGCACCAGATCCATCACTGCAGATGACTTGCTCTTTGATGCTTTCGGGAAGGAACTTCTGTGCATTTTTCCTCTAATGCACACATCACAAAAATCGTCACAATCAGATTCTACAACTTCAAAACCGTCTGCCAAATCACACATCTTCACAATGCCGTCACAGTTTCTGTGGCCTAATCGACGATGCCAGCCATAAATGCAGTCACTGTCCTTCTGAGCCAACGATGCCGATTCACCATTTACTCGCAAAACAAAAATCCGCGTATGCACCGAAATGCTCCCTTGCGGTCAAATGTCACCACAAAACCTTTACGCACGAGCATTTTCACGGACAGAAGATTCGTGTTAATTTCCGGGACGAACAAAACGTCTTCCACTGTTATAACGCGACTGTTGTTCTTGTCATCTAATACTTTCATCATACCCCGTCCACGACCCTTGGCTATCACTCTGGCACCGTAAGCCACGTAGACTATAGTCACTAGATTCATAGTCTGGCGGATACAATGACGGGAGCCAATCTGAACTGTCACTTGGCGGAGCCAATCGAGCATATCTCGAGTAATTCATGTTAAGCGCCTAAATTCCATTTGTAAACAATGACTTTCAATATCGATTTCACTTGAATCTCAAATCACTATCGTGAAATGAAAGCAGCATTTGGTAGAAGAATGTTAGTTCTGTTGTCGAAATTAGTTCACCTGGATAATCATTTACCTTGTTCCATATAATACCATTTCCGTACTGGCAGCCCTGCTGTCAGTTCATCAGTGTAGAACTGTGTAAAGAAGAAACCCCACTCCATATTTCTTTTGTAAAACGTGAATTCAATAAAACGGACGCTTTTTCTATTTCATGAAATTCTCTGTTTTGTCATTTCGGACAAAGAGAAATTTCCCCACCAATCTTCCAACTACCAACAGGTTATGGGCCCAGTTACAACTGGTGGTGGAAATTAGTGCGGTTCGCGAGGAAATCGGAACTTCGTTTTTTTTTGTTTTGTCAGAAGTTTGCTGGTGGTGTAAATCGATCGTGTAAAGTTCGCGTGGTTCGTCGCGAAAATGGCGGAGAAGGTTGCGATCGAGAAGTTGGGGGATCAAAACTGGCCCCTATGGAAATTCAAGATCAACCTGATTCTCGGCGAGAAGGGCCTGTCCGATATAGTGAAATGTGCCAAACCGGCACAACTGACAAGTGATTGGATTTCGAAAGACGGAATTGCGCAGTCCGTAATCGGCCTAGCTTTGGAAGACACACAGTTATGCCACGTCATGGGGAAAGCCACCGCCAAAGAGATGTGGGACGCGCTGCAGACCCACCACGAACGGAAATCGATGTGTGGAAAAGTTTACTTGATGCGGAAGCTGATTTCGCTTCGAATGCCGGAGCGGGGAAGTATGAGTGATCATCTTTCGGAGATAACCCTTCTCTACAATCGTCTCGCTGGAATAGGAGTAACGATGACAGAAGAATGGTTGGTGTCTATTATTCTCTCAAGTCTTCCGGAATCGTACAGTTCTCTTATCATGTCACTCGAGTCTCGTCCGGAGGAAGAACTTTCGTTGCATTTCGTTAAAGGGCGACTCGTAGACGAGTGGAGCAGGCGTAACGGTAGTAGTGAAATGCGCAGTGGCAGCAGTGCAGAGCAGCAGCAGCAGCGTGCCCTGAAGACTGGCACAAAATCAAAACAAAAGTGTCATTATTGCGGCAAGGAGGGGCACTTCAAGCGAGACTGCCGAAAGTGGACTCAGGATCAGCAAAGAAGGGAGACGGCCGTGATGGTTCCGGCGGTAGCCGTAGTGTTGGAAGCTCGAAGCAGAAAGTAAACAAAGCGCAAGAAGAAAGTGAAGTGTGTTTCAGTGTTCGGTCGAAGAAAGAAGATGAGTATTGGTATTTGGATTCAGGGTGTACCTCCCATATGACTGGTGACATTTCAAAGTTGATTTCAGTGGACGCTTCTCGAAAGCAAACGATTTGTTTGGCCGATGGCAACAAAGTGTTATCGAAAGGCGTCGGTGACTGTCGTGTAGACGCTTGTGATGGTAGTGGTAATCCCGTGAATCTAAAACTGAAAAACGTTCTGCTCGTGCCGGACTTGAAAAACAATTTGCTCTCTGTGAGCAAAATCACTGACGAGGGATTTGACGTTGCGTTCAGTGAGAGTCAGTGTCGAATCATGAATAACGGAAGTGTTATCGTCTCCGGTGTTCGCGATGGAAATCTGTATCACTTGAAGCGTGAAAAGGAAAAATCGTTGCTGCTACAAGGCAACCATCTGGATGGATGTCAGCACATCTGGCATCGCCGATTGGGACATCGGCACCCGGAAGACATAATCAAAATTGTTCGAGATAACCTAGGAACTGGATTGAGACTGACGGACTGTGGAATCCGATCGGTATGCGGAACCTGCTGCGAAGGTAAGCTTTCTCGTTTGCCTTTTCCTAAATCGGACTCGAAATCTAAAGCGGTGCTTGATTTGATCCACTCTGACTTGTGTGGACAAATGGAAGTTGTCACCCGAGCGGATACCGCTATGTTTTGACATTGATTGACGATTTCAGTAGATATTGCCTGATTTACCTCCTGGAACGCAAATCGCAAACCGAAGAGAAGATCCGGGAATTTATTCAGCTTGCCCGGACGCAATTCGGGAAAACGCCCAAAATGTTCCGCACCGACGGCGGCGGAGAATATTCAAGTGAATCGTTCAAGTTGTTTTTGCGGAAGGAGGGCATTTTGCTACAACAGACTTCGCCGTACAGCCCGCAGCAAAACGGCAAAGCTGAACGAATGAATCGCTCGTTGATCGAAATGACCCGTTGCCTACTACGAGACGCTGATATGGACAAAAGGTATTGGGGTGAGGCCATTCACACCGCCAACTACCTGTTGAACAGACTTCCATGTTCCGCAACTGGTAGAACACCCTTCGAGCTCTGGAGCGGGATGAAACCGGACTACAAACATTTGCGCGTTTTCGGATCTGCCGCATATGTCCACGTACCCAAGGAGAAGCGGAAGAAGCTGGACCAGAAGAGTAACCGGATGATTTTTGTCGGATATGCGGATGAAAAAAGGCGTACAGGTTTCTCGATCCTGAAACAGATGCTGTATTAATCAGTAGAGATGCGAAATTCATCGAGGAGTTTCCAAGGACGGAAAGTATTCGTGAGGTTGTTCCTGTTTCAGCAGTTCTCGAAAACAGTTCGGAAGATAGAAAGACAATTTCTGCGAAGGATACGGTCGAGATTGAGGTAAATCGTACTCCTACCGCCACGGCGGAGATGGAAGTTCCAGACGTTGAATTCGACGGTGAAAGCGAAGACGATGCTGTATCTCCGGAGTATAATACAGCGGACGAAACGGACGAGTCCGATTTCGAAGGATTTCCCCGGCGATCGCAGCGGATCACGAAAGGGAAACCACCTGTTCGTTTGATCGATGAAGTCAACGCGGTACGCATTCAGGAGGAGTTTGAACCGAAAACGTATAGCGATGCAATATCATGTGCGGAAAAGGATCAATGGCACACCGCCATGGAAGAGGAAATGGCATCGCACCGCGAGCTGAAGACCTGGGACCTCGTTAAGCTTCCGAAGGGTAAGAAAGTAGTTGGCAGCCGCTGGCTCTACAAAATTAAGCGAAACGCCAGTGGTGAACCGGTTAAGTATAAGGCTCGATTGGTCGCACAAGGGTGCAGTCAGCGATTTGGTGTGGATTTTGAAGAGGTGTATGCGCCAGTTGCAACACAAGCGACTATTCGAGTACTTCTGGCAGTGGCAAGTCATAAGAAGATGATTCTAAAGCATGTGGATATAAAGACTGCTTACCTCAACGGTAGTCTGAACGAAGAAGTCTACATGAAGCAACCACCGGGATTTGTCAAGCCAGGGAAGGAAGGATTCGTTTGCCAACTTCTCAAGAGCATATACGGGCTACGACAATCCGCGCGTTGCTGGAATCAGCGGATGAATGAACTATTGACGGAAATCGGATTCACGGCTAGCACGGCAGATCCATGCCTTTATGTTCGAAACAATCATGGAAAGCGAGTCTACATTGTGCTCTATGTCGATGATGTTGTCATCGGATGCGAAGACGAAGAGGAGATCGACCGGGTCCATGCCGAGATCAGCAAGCATTTTGAGACAACCGGATTAGGAGAGCTGAAGTACTTCCTCGGCCTGGAGATCAACAAAGTGACTGGTAACTACAGCGTATGTCTGTCAGGATACATTCAATGCGTTGCTGAACAGTTTGGATTGGGAGATGCCAAATCATCCCGAACGCCTATGGATGAAGCTTATGCTCGTGGCGACTTGGACGGTCAGCCACTTCCGGACAACGTGAACTACAGAAGCTTGGTGGGATCCTTATTATACATCTCCGTGAATGCGCGACCTGATATAGCTATTGCTACTTCGATTCTTGCTCGGAAAGTTTCCCAACCGTCGGAAACGGACTGGACGGCCGCGAAGCGTGTCGTCAGATATCTGCGTGGAACCATGGATTGGAAACTGCATTTCAGTGGATCTGCTCCAAAGCTGATGGGTTACTCCGACGCAGATTGGTCTGGGGACCACAAAACACGGAAGTCAACATCTGGATTCGTTTTTACCGTGGGCGGCACTGCGGTTGCCTGGAGAAGCAAGCAGCAAAATATAGTAGCCCTCTCATCGATGGAATCGGAATACATCGCGCTTAGTGAAGCAGCACAGGAAGTTTTATGGCTACGAAGACTACTCGCTGACCTAGGATTTAAACAGCAGGAACCTACGGTATTGTGCGAAGATAATCAATCATGTATTGCCTTTGTACGATCAGAACGGGTAGGTAAACGATCTAAACATATCGAGACGAAGGAGATGTTCGTACGCGATCTGTGTGAGAAAGGAGAGATAACACTGCAGTACTTATGTTCGGAGGAGATGATCGCAGATGCGCTAACGAAGCCGTTGGGGACAGTTAGGAACCTGAAGCTGTCGAAGAAATTAGGACTAACCAGGGACGAGTTCATTGGTACATCAGGTAAAGATTAAGGAGGAGTGTTGTCGAAATTAGTTCACCTGGATAATCATTTACCTTGTTCCATATAATACCATTTCCGCACTGGCAGCCCTGCTGTCAGTTCATCAGTGTAGAACTGTGTAGAGAAGAAACCCACTCCATATTTCTTTTGTAAAACGTGAATTCAATAAAACGGACGCTTTTTCTATTTCATGAAATTCTCTGTTTTGTCATTTCGGACAAAGAGAAATTTCCCCACCAATCTTCCAACTACCAACAAGTTCTACCATAAGGAGTAGCAGGATATGGTGGGATTCTCGTAATTCGCGAGAAATCAACATTTAAAGTTATTGTTTACAAATGGCTTTTAGGCCCTTAACATAAATTACTCGAGATTTGCTCGATTGGCTCCGCCAACTGACAGTTCAAATTGGCTCCCGTTGTTGTATCCGCCAGACTATGAATCTAGTGACTATAACGTAGACCACTTCCCGAACAGTTTCATTGAGGGTATCAAAAAAAATCACGGTGATTCACTATGTGGCAAGTAGCACCAGAATCCAAAATCCACATTATTTCCGCTGACTGAGAACCCACGGTGAGAAATGCCCATTCGCAATGTTCATCTGGCATGCTTACTGCACTGTGAATCTTTTCCTCATTTTTTATCGAGATTTTCAGTCGTTTCTTTATTCTTTTTCCATTCCTTAAACTTATCACACTCCGCCTTCTTGTGCCTGGACTTTTTACAAAAAAAAAAACACTTCACTACATTAGCACATGGTCCTGCACGCAATGCCACCTCCGGATCATCTTCTTCAGAACGATTTTTTCGCTTTTGCCACTAGTCTATCAATTTCCCCTTAACGAAAGTCAAGGTCAAGTCCTCATCTGGACGTGCCTCCAACGCTGTCACAAGAGTTTCGTACTCCTCAGGCAAACTACTAAATAATATTGCGACGAGCCAGTGATCATCGCGTACTTTGTCCTCCTGCAGATCATTTAGCTTCTCAAAAAGTTCCATAAGGCGACCGATATCCGCCTCTGTCGAGCCTGAGACGACAAATTTTTCGCATAAGCGACACCTTCGATGTGAGCGTGCGCTTTACATGAAATGTCTTCAGGTTTTTCCAAGCCTCCGCCGCTGATTTAGCCTTCCGGATGTGGATCAATTGACCATCGTCCACTGCCAAACCAATTGTAGCCATCGCCTGGTCGTTTTTGCTGGTCCATTTCGGGGTTTCAAGTTTAGGCTTTGTCTCGCTAATAGCAGTCCAATTACCTTCTTTCAAAAGGAGCAAGTTCATCCGAAAGCTCCAGTTATCATAATTCGACCCGTTCAGCTTGGCAAAAGACACCATCCTTTCCCCGGTAGTCATTGCAGCAATGAGAAAATGCACAATTCAAAAAACTCCGCGTACTTTATCCGCCTGCTGGGCTCATAACATGTTGGGCAGAGACAGGTTTCGGATCTTTCGAGTTATAAAAACACGAAAATACGGATTAATTTTTTATTCTTACATGAGAAAAAACTCGGTTTCATTTTATTAGCGTCTGTTATTACAACAGAAAAAAAATGCACCGAACAAAATCATTTCATGGTTTTTATGTTAAAACAAAACTGGTACTATCTGTGTTGCCAGACAACAACAATCCCTATTTTCTATTTACTGCAGATTGATCAAAGTTCACGACAAACCATAATATATTACAGCAATACATCATAAATGAATTTGAAAAATTAAAACGAATCACAGTAGTATGACTTAGGATGAAAGCTATTAGCAACGTGAGTTGTAACATCGAAAATGCCAAACGGAGGAGAAAAATCAGTCGGAAACGCGATCCAGGGCATACAAACGGTGATAATGCAAATCACTCAACTGCAGCACCGGTTTGCAGCGCCCAGAGAGCCAAATCCGGAATCCACGCTAAAAGCCCTTTCTTCCAACATTAGCAAGACGAAGAGACCAGCAGAAGTTTCCAAGTCCTCGATCAAGCCGGATGACAAATTTCCGAGACGCCTTACTGGCAATGCGGACTAAAGCTTGTATTACACTGTTTGTCCAATAGCCAAATATTTGTCATAGGCAGATAGGCATCTGACAAACATCTATGATATCTGTCAGCTGTCTAGCTGCCTATGCCAAATATTTGGCTATTGGACAAACAGTGTAATACAAGCTTAAGGCATTTATGCAACGACTGCACATACAGTAGCCATCTGCGCAAATCTTATAAAGAGGTTACGGAATTTTGTTCAATATTACCAAGCGGAATATTGACAATTGATCTGCATGGAACGAAATGTCACCTTCACTTACGGAATAATCGAGCGGATCATTTTTCCGAAAGTAAAAGTGACAGCTCCCATTAGTTTGCGTGGGAAACTTACAAATTCCAATTTAATTTTTCGTTCTTTTCAGGTGGATACTGCTGCAGAAATTTCTTTTCAATTCTTTACTTTTCCGTTTCAGTAAACGGAATTTAACATGGGTTTGGGTTAGAAAAAGAAATTTTTTTCGAACACGATACCGACCTAAACCGTGTAGGACAAAAAAAGAGGTACTGCGGTTGCTTCATCAAGTCTCCAACCCAGTCAACTGGTGACAACTCCAACCAAAAGAAGGGTAAGAAGCATCAGAAGGAAAGCGAAAGGCTCTAAACCACACCCGTAATCTCACCCGTTTTGTCACGATAACGAACGTTTGATGAACTTTCGTCAAGTCATTGCAGTGGTCATATTACAGTGGATCACCAATGACAATCATCAGTGAACATACGTGGAGAAAGGTTGGATCGGCCCAACGCAAACCATCGACTTGCGAAGCACTCTCCGCATCCAAAGATCCTATTCTGTTACTGGGGGAACTCTCCTGTCTGGTACGAGCCAACGACATCATCGAGCCAACGACAGCTTGAGCCTGGGCTGTGCTGAGTCACGTTAATCAAGAGACTCAACCTTTTCGGTTCGGAATGGTTGGACATGTGAACGAAACCATTGTCATCGTTCGTAAATCAAGTGAATCAATTTAAAATTCCTTTTCTAGAAAGCACTTCCTTATACACGGTTCCCCGAAGTTTTTAGGACACAAATAAATAAATGTTAATATATAAACACAGGCACACAAGCATAATACTCGCAGTTTCTTCATCGATCACGCATTGGACGGCCAATTCAAATGTTTCTTAGTTAGTAGTATCGCCACAGGTGGCGCACATAGTCGCTTCCCGTAGGTAGTACTCTATCTCCATCTGTTCAGCTGTATCTTCCATCACAGTGTGATCAGCAGATGGCAGATTTATAGTGCAAAACTATCAATGCATTATGTCTATTTGTCTGTGACACAAATGTAAAAGAGCGTAAGAATGTATCAAGGTGCAAGGTTCAAGGTGTACTTTGTACCAACGGGGTTGCCAATAGTGAGCCAATTTTAAATCGCTAGTTTCCTATTGATTGATGGTACCAACGCATTGGCCCCAAGCTAAATGGGCTAAATGAATAACTTTTCAAAACATAACTCCCAACGAATTTGTCTCCAATTTTCTGTCAGAATACATTTATTGGATATTGGAAATATCCTTCTTATTCACATGCAACCCTAGAAGAGAAAGTATCGATAGGTCCGTTAGCTCTCGGCAGGCTGTGAATTTGAGTAGAAGTAGTATGAAATTGTAGGGCTTTTTGTTAAACAGGATTTTGAAGCAAACCCACACACTTTTGCCACATGACTATCCAGGTTTCACCGGGTGTTCAGCTGTTCAGAATCCGTAAACGGAGATAATTTCTAAGTATGTATGTGCGAGATATTAAGCTATATTATTTTGTGGTACTTTCTTTCCAATGAGTTGACCCAACCGTTTCTTCATTATCATCGAATAAAAAAGTTCAATAATTTATTTCCTGCTCTAAAATGCGCATTGTTAGAATAATTTTAAACAACTTTTTTTTGTATCACTTATTATTGGGGAGGGTGTATTTTTAATTGTGTTTTGCTCATTCGCTGAACCGGGAAGAGTATAGAGTTAATAAATAAAGAGGCATGTGTAATTTAAATACTAATTTAACAATTAGTACTGTTTGTTGTTCTTGTTGCTGTTGTTTTTGTTTTTGTATTGTATTTCACTTGATCATGCATTGCAAATGAATGGCTCAAACCACGCGCCACTGAAGTACACTAGTGTCCAGTCCACCAGCCGATAGAAGTCGGACGCCATCATGCATGAACTTTACGGCCGTTACGTGACTACTGTGACCTCGGTAAGCATGCGACAGTGACTGGAAAACAAGATCTCTCGATCAGATTTATGTGCCACAAATTAAAACACACATTCATGTTACCTTTGGTTGCGACGCCGGATAACTGAACAATCGAATCTTGCCCGTATCGTCGGCTGTGACCAGAAATTGCTCTTCCCCGTCTTTGCAAACGCTGTTGATGTCCGTGCCATCAAAGTTCTCCGGCCAGATACCGACCGTTTCGAAGCACACCGTACAGGATTGAGTGGCCCATTCGAGGTTCTTGACTGTGCTGAGGGATGTTATTTGGCGGCAAAGAGTTGGATTCCCTGTAAAAGCGATCAAAACATGTATTCATTCGCAAATGTTACTAAAAGAAATCAAACTTACAGTAAAGTAGTTCGTAGTCGCCAGAGTTAGTTCTCAGCACTGTACTATCCTTGGACCAATCCATGTGGGATACATAACTCGAGTGACCCTAATAAGATGCGAAAAGATGGTTAGATAATGGTGCGAAAGTTTTAAACCACTAAGCACTTACAGAACACTTTCCGATCTTCGAGAATCGATGAGGTACTTTAGTGCATTGATAGATGTAGATACCGCCATCCTTGGAACCGAGAGCTAGTAGATTACTATCCGGAGAGAACTTCATCGTTTGAATGACATCCTGTCCATCCTGATAAACAGCAAGCAGTTCCCTTGTGACAGTATCGAAAACCATCCATCGACCACCAACACCTCCAACGATGATGGTG
Source organism: Aedes japonicus (assembly GCA_034211315.2). NCBI lineage: Eukaryota > Metazoa > Arthropoda > Insecta > Diptera > Culicidae > Aedes > Aedes japonicus. The sequence goes on from JASCZW010007415.1 coordinate 11,862, forward strand.
TCTCCCGTGTTGGAGAACAGTACCGTTTGGATCGGTTCCCCAATGTCCTTACTCCAGACAACGGAATGTGAAAGAGAATCCCACAACTGCAGTAACCGATCGCGTCCACCAGTTACAAACTGTGCCACTTGAGGATGTGACGACAATGACCACAGCAGATCCGTATGGCCCATCACGATCGGTACCAATCCAAGTGTAAAATCACCCGATAGAATGCAGTTCTTTGTCGTTCCTATGAGCAGTTGCGATCCCTTGCCCTGCGTTGCTACCCGAACTGCACCGAAATGGGCTTCAACCAGTTGTTCCGATTTCAGTCGCATCGAATCATCCATCAAAACCAGTCGACCATCCTTGCCACCGGACACAAACCCGCCGTTCCGTAAGGCACATATAGAAAAGATCGATCCTTCGTGGACCTTCTTTAGGAAACGACTGATCACATTTGTTCCTCGAGGCCAGATTGAAATATTTCCGTTCGAGTCTCCAGTGACCACGTCTCCCGCCGGAGTAAACGATATTGCTGTCACGTATTTAGGCTTCTCTCTATTCTCGAACACTCCCATCCGCTTGTAGAGCATTCCGTTCTGGTCCAAAGACCAGAATGCGATATGATTTTTCCCAATCGTTATGATCTGACCTTTGTCTAGTGGATGAAATTCTACCGCGACGATCGTATCCACTGAGCACTTGGTCTCGGTAATTTTCCTCCCGTTTTCCTTCTTCTGCCAGTCCCAAATTGATATGATCTTGTCCGGAGAGTCGTCGATCGCCGCAAGAATCGTTCCACTATCCGCTCGACTAAAGGACAGACAATTGATTGCCCCCGTGAAGTCTCCCAATCCGATTACATTCAACGTTGCAAGGGATACAGAGTTCCACACTCTCACATGTGGTAATGTGTCCCTTCCCTCATGGCCTCCGCACTGCCCCGTTGCCACCAGTAGCTTATTGGGATGTACGGCTAAACTTTTTACATCGTCTGTATGGCCAACGTAGTGCCGCTGTGATTGTTCGTCCATGTTGTACAGGATGACCACGGCGGCGACAAAATACACCATCTCCCCAGTTGGAAGTTGGTGCAGGTTCGACCGACAGTCCTTACCCCGATATCCGTAGACCCAGTCCAGGCGGAGGCGTTTGTTCGGGGCCGGTTGGACTTTCGTCGTTTCGTACGTACTAATTTGAGCTTCTGGAATGTGTAGCACTATTGGACGGCCACTGATGTATAACTTAAGATAATCGTCGTCGTCCCTCCGCTGGACGTACGCATGCGAACCGGTCTGTTTGGCACCGTTTCCGCTTAGGCCGCTGTTAAGATTCAGGAGGGATTTGGTGGAGAATCGTGACATGCTGTTGCTGGAACAAGGGGAAGAGTTAGTTTTACTTATTTGCGAATCATTTAGCTTGCTAAAGAGAAGGTCGCTGTAATGGAAGAATCCACGTAACGCAAAAGTGAGGTTCAACGTCGTAGATGGCGCTGTTTCAAAATTGTGTTTCGTGCGGTGAGCATTGGTGATAAAAAGATGAGAAAATCGACTATAATGACGATACTGGCCAATTCCATACATTTTGAAAAATAGCTAGAAAGTTATTATCAATTTTAGTTTCAGGTACTACGATATTTAACCTCACTTAAGAATGACTTGATTTTCACTATACAGAAATAGTCGATGTCATGGCTGATTTGCCACTTTAAATTTTCATAGTCGCAGATTTCAAAAACTATAAAGATTTCACATACCGAACTTAAATAAGATTCTTGCTGCACTGCAGCAAAGAAGTCCTACACAGGACTGTATCAAAAATAAGTTATCCGTATATTTTTCTTTGAAAAATATGTTTTATTCAAACATATGAAAGATTCTTTATTTTACGGGATTGAACATGAACATTGTGAAGACCGGATGAAATTAATATTATTCTTACACGAATTAGTGAATTTTTGATGGAACACTTTTCATCCAGCTCTGGACAAGTGTTTCATCAAATTTTTTGGGCGCCTTAGCGAAATTTTGTTTGAACTCATGCATATTCTTAGCTGCTTTACCAGTCTTTTTGAAGACCCTCTTCACAATCGCCCAATAGCGTTCGATGAGCCGAAGCAGAGGGCAACTTGGCGGATTGATGTCTTTCCCAACGGAAATCTGTTCCAAATTGAAAGTTGTTTTGGCGTAATGCACCGACGCTAAATCCGGCAAAACAGTAAAGGGGTGATACGCTTCTGATATAAAGGCAACAACCTCTTCTGCAAACAATCAGATCGATAGATTGTCCGCATTGATTGTTCCGGTAGTGTGAAAACGGTAGACTTCATACCGCAGGAAACATACTTGCCATACCAGCCATTTTTGACCAAACTTTTCCACTTGCAGCGACCTGTCTCTATTGCTTACATCCTCCGCTAGGGCGGCAGTGTAATATTGTGGATCTCAAAGAGTTCTTGTGTCCTTTTTGACATAGGTCTCGTCGTCCATCAAAATACATGCATTCGGTCGCTGAAAAACTCGCGAATACAATTTCCGGGCCCTTGTTGCTGCGCGTTGCTTCTGTTCTGCACTTTGTTTGGCGATTTTCTGCTTCTTGTAGGTCTTCGTGTTCTTCCCTTTCTTGATACGTTGAATCAATCCTACGCTGGTTTCCGCTTTATTGGCCAAATCACGTATCGACATTGATTTGTTCTTCCGAATTAGAGATACCACTTTCTGATCCAGTTTAGGGTTGGAAGATCCGGGTTTTCTGCCTCTTCCTGTCAGTTCATCCCCAAACTTGGTTATGATGGATTCTACACTCGCGTAATGAATTCCATAGCGCTCTTCGTCAATTGTCGCAAAGTAACACCCTTTTCACGGAGCCATGTGTCCAAAACCTTAATTTTCACGTCTTTTTCAATGCGCGACATTCTGAAAACGAAGAATTTCAACCGTGCAAACAAGTAAACAAACGAAAGATGACAGTCAAACGCACAGCATGCTATGATGACCATATTAAAACCATCACAAATTCACACGGGCAGTGATGGAATTCTCCCAAAAATATCAGTTCATCGTGCGCTACCTCTTCACTTGGGAACTTCCTGTTGCTAGTTCCGCCAACGTTTCTTGAGTAAATTTTCTGGCATGAGAGAATGAAACATCGCGAACTTTTTGTACTCGAGTCACCGACGCGAGGATACGAATAAAATCGGATCATTTATTTCACTCTATATCTTTACACCACATTCGTTCTTGAAAAGCACACTGCGCATTCCATGGAAATGAAATCTTGACAGAAAGATATCTCGCATGAATGACATCCAGCATGATGACTGTGTGGCCGGTGAGGTTTGAATTGGTCCTCAATGCGTCACGCCATTCCAGCAGAAGTTTCCTGCCACTCGACTTTTGCGGCGGCACAATACCTAAAAAAACAAATATCACAACTCACGTGAACATTGCCTACACATACTCGCTAGAGCAAAAGAACAAAGCCGAAGGGATATTTGGATAATTGGAACGCTGTGAGATGGAGAAACAAAAGATCTTTCGCGATGAGAAATGAAATGTTTCCTCAATCTGCGCTTTCATGAACTTTGGATTGTAGATCGTTCGCGAACTTTGTGTGAGAAGTTCCTCGGCGATATATAATTGCACTGAGCAAAGAGTGAACGTTTTTTGGAAATGATTTGTCCAACACTGCACATGGGTACAACGCAAATGCACGTGGATAGCTTATTTGCGATACATTCCTTCGAACTATTTCACACAAACTTTTGGGTTGATGGTTAGTATAAATATCATCTGTTGTAACTCTCATATTGAAAACAACCACTACTGCATTGCTTGCTAACATCTCCACCCTTAATAAATGTCGTAGAACTTGAAATTGGATCGAAGACGTCATTTCCTGTCAGGTGGTCTTCGGGCTTGTGGAAGACCTCTTTTTAGATGAATCCGCTCATGCTCCAAAAGAACGCTTCGAGATGGCTCTGATGGTACTGGAACTTCTGAGGAATCGTTGCTAGAGTTGCTGTACGTGGTACTTCTTCAAATTGGGGTCGCAACTTTTTCTGTTTCAAGTCAGTTTAAGCAAAATTCGTCCAACAGCTCATTTAGTGGTAGAGAGTCGTCTCGGCTTGAATTTCCATTTGGTTTGCACGTGACTGACGTCGTGGATCGTTCAGTAGCACGTTGTACACCATGTTTCCTTTGCGTAAACGGATTTCAGCAAAAACTTCATATCCCCTACAAACCTGCATTTTCTTGGCCACGTGTTTACGAACAAACTGGACAGTCTGGCGTTGATTGATTATCGGTAGCTCGGGCCTTGATTACTTCATCAGAACGGTGTGAATTTTCCTTCCCAACAATGATTCAGTTAATGACTTGGTAGGCAAAACAGCATTCGGTGTGTAGTAAGTTTGTAGGTGCTGCGGAATTATTGAATGCGAAGATCGCTGGCCATTTTAAGAGTACATCCACGAATACCAGATTGGCCATGAAGTGTTTTTTTTGGACGGCGCCGAAGATGTCGTGGTTAACGTGGTTTCCTCTCAATCCAGTCGGTCTAGCACCAATTCCAGTCGACGCCGCGCCGCTGGTTGTGGCACGCCGGTGGGATTTTTAAGACGAAAATTTTTTGATCACGCCTTCGTTTGAGAGGGAGGTAAAGCCGTTGGTCCCGGCCCATGTGTTGATGGTTTGATATGAAGGGGTCAGGCCAAAATATCGGTAAAATTAAACGATAGTTAACAGTAATTTGTACTGACATTTGGGTAGGGGCTATTCATAAACTACGTAGATTTTCAAGGTTGTCTGGTCAAAGTCAAAAATGAGTCTACGCGGTTTATGAAGAGGCCCTCGAGTCTGCTTTGCGCATCGGCTGTGAACGGTTGTGTCGATTCTTTGTTGCGCACTATTCTATTATCAGGCATAGCGCTTTATGAATTGTTCAGCGGCGCGATTGTTCGAGTGAGCGGAAAAAGTGAGATATGATGGTGATTGAGTGGTTTGGGTCATTATTAATTAGCTAGTTAATTACGACCAGTGTGTGAAAAAATTGACAGCCCGAAATGAGTGCGAAAAACAACAGTATTCAATTCTTTGGTCTTTGCTGAGCACACGAATTACTAATAAAGAGAAGAGGCAATGAACGAACGAACACAAGCATTCGGTCCCCTCCAAAAAGGTGACTCGCACCGAATGTCTTCATTCACACAGGATGCTACCGACACATTTTTTATACAGATCTCCGGTTCAATCAGTCAAAACAAAAAGAGGAGAGCATCACAAAACACAATAATCGCAAACATTCTGACTGAATGTGTTCTTGCTATCACCGAATTTTGGCTCTTCTGAAATTCAGTTTTGCACCGAATCGGTGAATGACGAGATGGATGATGGATAAATTCACGGGATACTGCTTATTGAATTTGAATTTTTCGCACACTGATTACGACCTATATTATTAGTTCACCATATGTTTCGTATCATCTTGATGTCGGTTTTGTTATCGGGCATAGCGCGTTACCTATTGTTTCGGTCATATATTGTTCGGTGGCGTGAGTGCGCCTTTACTATCGGGCATAGCGCAGGTATCTTTTTTTTTTCGAAGAAGTTGTGTGTGCTCTAGATCTGAACAAGCCACTTGGTACAAAAAAAACCAAAACAGCGCAATTAACCGATCTTTTTATAACATCTTTGAGGTCGTATAAGAAGTTTTAAAGATGCACTGCATAACATGATTTTGACACGACGATGTCTTATCTACGTAGTTTATAGCTTCACAAAAACCAATAGGTTATAATCAAGTTATTAAAAAGTAAAACTTAAGGCAGAAATTCATTAACACAACAAGTCAATCCAACAAGTGTAAAACTAGCCGTTAACACAGATCGAATTTGACAGTAATGTTTGTTATGAATATCCCTCTCGAAGATCATGGTTGTCACCTTGTCGTAGGTGAGAGGGCTAATCCCATGCAAAAGGCCAGCATGGGAGACTAAGAACATGATCAGCAGTGATAGTATCACACTCTACTTTCTTTAAATTGCCACGTCGTAGTACGTTTATTTTAAGGCACTGAAAGAGGTGTCTTACTGGCGGGTTTAGCCGCAATTCACTCTTATACGAAGCTGGGAACAATCTATTAATTCCTTCAAATAATTTAGGGAAACGACAAAAAGTGCATTTTTTTTTTGCTTGACAACCCTTCCATTGCATTGAATAAACAGCAAATATACCTACACACTTGTTATTCTTAATAATCTTATTGTTCCCATCATTATCGAAAAGGGTGAGTGTTTTGATCATGAGCAACTAGTAATATGTCCTGATGTGTCAGGTGCAGATAATGCAAATATATATTATAATTTAAATGTACGCTCTATACGACATCCGTGATCAAGGCCCTGACTCTAACAACATATTACTTAGCTAGGGATCAGACCTTCTGAACAGAACAAAGTTCATTGAAAAATGTAACTTAGGACAGATGCTGACAAGGAGTTGAAGGCTGGGGTTTTATAAAAAGAATAGGACGCGGAGGGTCCGCTTAGGGAGACAAGTGGCCTTGAGGACAAAGAACAATGCTTCTCTATATCTTCTCTGTATTGTATGTCAGCTCCAAGAAACCTGCAGTCAACTTCACGTGATGACTATTCTGGAAACATTAAATGTCCGTATAGAGCTTACCTCCTGTGGTCGGTTTTAATTGACAGTATATGGGACAGCAAATTTATTCAAAAACATGTACTGAAATACTGTGGTATTCAGAACGAACAGTGGTCAAGTGGTCAACATAGACATAGACTGGTCATTCTGAGTATTTCGGAAGCATATCATGCAATAAGAATCACTATCAGCAGTTGATTCATTGTAACGGACCACAAGAAAAGTCATTTTTTTCAAAAATTTCTGGGGCCAAATGACATTTCACTAAGAAGATGCTCTAATATGGTTATTATGATGTTATAATGACTAACTCAAATAATTCGCAATGGACCATTATGACTATGTTATTAGACTGCTCTCAAGATGTATTTTGGACTCAATTTCAACTTCACGCCATTGCTATGGACAGAATTACAGTGCCGGTTGAAACTTTGATTACAATTATCACTAAAAATGTCGAAAGCTGCGTTTTTGTGTCGATGATTGTGATGATACATTTTGAGTAAGAACGAAATTTGCTCGATAATCTAGAAATTTTTTTATGTTTAAAAAATAATTTTAACCGACAGTGTAGACCATGGGTCTAATCCACCATGACGATTTTTGGTGATTCCAACAGAGACCGTTCAAAATATAAGAGAATTTTCTATTGTTTTTTATAATCTTTAGAACGGCGCATACATTATGCAAGAGTAAATCCACAAGTTGCACCGTAAAAGCTGTCTTGCATATGATATTTTGGTAAGCATTCTGAGCGTATCGCCTTGTTCAGACTACAGAGTTATAACTTGTTTTAACGGTTGTCAAATAATTCTAATAAGAAATTCGTCATCAAGATAGGCTTATAACATGTTACAAATCTGTAGTCTGAACAAGGCATTAACTATCTTAAGAATTCTAATATTTATTAAACAACCGATTTGGCCAAACACGTTTATAATTTTTCTTATTTTGAGTTGTGCATATCTCCTCATCCCTAAACGTAATTTTTTCAATCACATCAATATTAACAATCTTTTATAAATTCTGTTCGTTTGACATTTCTCAAACTAGCATGTCATGTTCATGTATTTCTGCAAATGTTTTAACATTGAAATTACTTGATTATAACCTATTTGTTACTATGAGGCTAGAAACTACAAAGATAAGACATCATCATGTTGAAAGCATGTTTTTTAAAGCATTTTGAAAACGTATTATTAGTTCTAAATCTGTATCTCAAAACTTATTATGTGATCTTAAAGATGTTTCAATTAGATCGATTTATTGCGCGGTTTTGGTCATATAAGATACCAAACATAAGTTATGTGTGCTAGAAAAATACATGAGATCATGCCTTAATGATGTATTTTTGATCACTACATAACAAGTTGTGCTACTTGGGAATAATGACAATTCAAGATGTGTTCAAAAATTATTATACAAATAGAAAGGGCCCAAAGGTCGATCACAAATTACAATTACGATTCTTGAAAAACTTACGAGTATGTAATCGTTTATCGTTGGTTAAAAATGCTGTAAAAACATGATATCAACACGTTATAAAAATCGCCGTTTGAAATCGACACTTGCCTAGTTTTTCCTTATATTTGGTTCAAACTTCAATTTTACCGGATAGCATAAATCTCGACAAAATAGTCAAAAGGTCGAAAGTAACGTTTGTAAACAATGACTTCTAGCAGCGTATTTTTCTGGAATCTGTTTGCTCCCACAAACAAAATAACACCAGAAACAGATACAGGGAGTTATTACCATCCCGTCGGTAGTGGATTCAGCAGTTTGCAAACTGGCATTTCCAGGAAATGTACGTTTTAAGTCATTGTTTACAATTGTTACTTTCGACCTTTTGACGATTTTGTCTAGAAATAGTTAAACTATCACTTGGTTTTACCCAGATATCGCGATCTATCTTACACCCCCCTTACTCACCCAGTACTGCTGACCGACTGTCCCGGCGAACCGCTCACAAAGTCTCCGGTAGAACTCCACCGTTTCCCCATGCCACCGCCGTTCACCCCGCTGATCCCGACTGCGGATGCGGTCAAATTCTGCATATTGGGCTGTTTGGGCGATGGCGACGGGGCCGGAGATATGGAATGGCTGCTCATCGAGTCGGAATGCAGGAGAGCCGTTGGAATGGTGGATGGCCTTCTGCGCCAGGCTGCTGGCCTTTGCGGTGGACATGTTCCGCGACGGGGAACTCGTCACCCGAGACGGAACACGACCGAAGCGCTTCTCGTCCACACTGGAATTAACTGAAATGAAATGGCATGTTTTAATAGGATCGGATAAAACCTTCCGGTGATAACATACGCCTGGTGATGGTATTCCGTGAAAACCGAAAACTTTTACTGGACAGCACGGAACCGCTGTGTGAGCTTCCTTCGGTATTTTTAGCGTTGTCATAGCTGTTGTCGATTGTACTCAACCGTCGCAGTACGTCGGCCAGGGTCGATTTAAGACAGACGATTTCATCCTTCTGTTCCAACACTATCCGCTCCAGATCGTTGACGCGTTCCACCAGGCTGGCCTTTTCCGTTTCCAGCATTTCCTCTGCAACAGAACAAACACAAACAAGATAACATCAGACGCAAGTTATTGATGAGTTTGCAGCTTTTCGTGTATCGATTGATGGAGTGATATCAAATAGATATGATAGATATAGCAATTATCATTACGCCATCCTTTTTGAACACCGCCATCGTCCTTGGAGGGTGAAGTTTTGGGTGCTCCGGCCGTCTCAGACGCCTTTGATTCACCTTCAGCTGCCATTCTAAAAAATTCTCATTCGTGGAACCTTTTTGCTCCCATTCCAATCATCGGTTACTTTGATCTATGCAACACAACAGATTTCCTTTGGCTAGATAAGTCAACACTAGAAACACTCAAAACAACAGATTACATTTTGCTAAAAAAAAAAACTAGTCGATTATCACAAAAAAACTGAAAACAACTATAGATAACACATCACATCCAGAGTGTTCGCACAGCAGAGACTAATGCGAACTCAACTATCAGCTGCCTGCTGTTGGTCGGACGGCGGCTGGGTGACAGGAGCCGGCCGGAATAACCGTTAGTATCGGTACGGTGCGCAAGCGTTGGAATTTGTGTTTTCTGACTGGGATTTTTTTTTAGCATCAACGACGTTAGTCGTATCACAATCACATGGTTCTGGAAATTTGCGTGACGTGAAGATGTGTGGGGAGTTGTATTTTTCGATATAGACCGAATATTGGCCGAACACGAATCTATCACTGCCGCTATCGATAACAATATTGGTTATCAGCGAGGGGGGGCGAACGCTCTCTCATCACCGCCGTCATCGAGGGTTCTCGAGATTCCAAATCAAGCGAATATTGACCGTTTGTCTACTTCGATAAATCAAAAGTGAGGTGGTTGCCAAGACGATTGTTTTCATTGCGGCTTCTAGAGGAATGCGAGTGCGATAAGTTGGAGTAGGTGGGAGAGATTTGCATTGTTTTGAAATGCTTTTGGATTATGGTGAATGTAGGTTGTGAGTTATGGTTCTTTTGTTGATAACCGCAAGGATTAGTGCGTTTTGAAGGAGATGTATTCTTGAATTAGAATTTGAACTTTTATGATAACGGTCGATTATTACGACGGGTTAAATTTTATCAACAAAGAGCTGGAAGCAGTTCCTGATCGTGGTTTATGAACAGGCCCCAAGCGTTAACAACGAAATTTCTAGCAATCTTTCATAAAGCAGACTAGATTAATGTGTTCCCTGGCTTAAATTTAAGATGCATAACCCATGAACTTATGCCAAATGTAGCATTATATTTATGTGTATTAGATATCGCAGAAACTTACATGTTTCTTTTAAACCGTGGACTGAAAAATTCAGCCGGAGGTCGTAACTTTCTTTTTGTCCAAAATAACGAGATATTTTATGTTGGAATCAATTTGCTCAAATCCCATATGCTATGGGTTTCCGTGGGTAAGCGTGGTTTCTGTTAAGTGCGCTATTGGAGTAAATGTTGTATGAAGAAATTTTGCATAATGGATACGTATAGTACCATACAGGATGTGTGCTACTTCGGATTTGTTTAATTATGAGATCCTGATGATGGTCGTTGAAGTGGTTAAGCCATGAAACTAATTTAACTGACTCGTAGCTTTTGACGTAGGACTACGTCTTCGTTTTCCATACAGGGGTACGATTTAAAAAAAAGAAGCGAATTGTGACCTTTCGTCACGGTGGAGAGATTTGGAGCATTAATATATCAGTCATTTCTCCAAAGCAGTGTCTGAAAATGTTAATTTATCCTCACCTATGTCGATGAGCAACTTGTTTCAGTGTAAAAGATTTTGTTTGAGTTTGACATTTCATATTGTCAGTGCATGATCGCTGTGAACATCCCTGTTCATTATTTTTCTGCGAGGTTATACTTTGTGCTGCTCATTCGCACCCGATTATCGAGGCAAAAAATATCATAGTCATTTGTTCCTGATTGATTTTTTGTCCATTTGAGTATCATTTTACTTGGCGATTTTATTCAAAACTTTCTATAATGGATGATCAGCAGCCCGGAGCTTCCCATCCTGCTAGAGATGGATTGAAACGTTCTTCATCTGGTGCCAGTAAGTTCAAATCTATTATTCCGAGTAAGTGTAAAAAGTTTAATTGTTAATTGCAGAAAAGGAGAAGTTCCAGGACATAGCGATGCGTTATATACAACGTGAAGGCTCTTCCGGTCGATGTGCAATCGATGCCTCTAGCAACTACAAATATTTGCAGACAGTTCTGGATGTTGGCAATTTCATGCGACATTTTCGGAAACTACACCCCATAGTTGCCAACAAAAATGGCTTGATGAAGGATGATGATATTCCGGAAAAAAAGGTCAGAACCGTAGCGAAGCGTATGGTGGCTATGGATCGTCCGCTCTTCATTGAATCGATCATGAAGCTAGTCACATACCACCATCTTCCCCTGGTATGCGTCGAATGGGAGGGTCTAAAGCAACTGATTGATCCATTAGCAGCGGCAGTTGACGTCACCATAAACAGAAATAAACTAAAATACCATCTCCAGGGAATTGCAGATGAAGTGCGCAAGGCATTGGCGAAGGAAATGCGATTCAAGCTAATATCGCGGAAAATTGATTCCGCATCACGGCTGAACAGAAACGTACTAGGAATAAACGTGCAGTACGCTTTAAATGGAAAAGTTGTGATAAGGACGATTGGTAAGATAATCCTTCCTTCTCATTTATGCCTATTGTATTTATCTTTCCTTCTTTTCATCAATTATTTTCGAGGAACGTGATACGTACTAGACAAAGCTTCTCGAGTGACAGAGTTTCTCGAACAATGTCTTTATCAGTTTCAGTTACAATACTGGAGCCAGTATGTTGGCTGCCGTTCAGTTTACACTCGATCTAGATAACATCTTATCGCAGCAGCGTGAAGTCAAATCCGAACGATGCAACCTGATGTAGATGACGGAGAAGAAGATAGATCGCAGGAACGAGCTGCACGATGACGCTCATAGTCAGAGCTGCTAGATTTATCAGTGCGCTTGCACCTAGATGCAGTTGCAAGAGTGAGCAAAATCAGTACAGACGATTACACGTATTGCCAAAATCCACGTTGATTCTTCAGCCGTTTGGAGCCAGACCAGATGGAGCATCTATAAAATGACCCAGTGCTTCTTACATCAAAGAGAGTTCTTTGAAGACCTCGGTGAAGAGTTTCAGCATGTCTTTATACTTCAGCAATACTGCGTAACTGTTTCACGATGAACTACTACGAGGCGTTCAAACCACTGTACCTGTGTACAAAGATAATGCAGGAACATCACGTGACCTTGCTGACTTTACTTATCGTGGCTGAAGACAGTTAATAAAATCAGTAGAAGCCGTCAAATCCATTTTCACTACGCCTCGCAGAATCGTAACCCGTCGCTTCGAAATTTGAGGACATCTCGTGCCTTCAGATGTCACTATATTTCATACACTCTTATTTCCTCTAACATGTGCAGTCGTGTTCAGCATACCCGTCGAAACAGGAAGAACTACGCGCGCGCGTTGTACAATTCTTTCAAGCGAACGAAGATCGTGGAAAAAATACACGGTGGACCATTTTTGTCGTGAAAAAGTTCGGTATCCACGTATACCGTATCCTGGCATGCATGAGAGTAACCCGGAAGAAAGGTTGCGGCCGTCCAGCGAAAATAATGAATGAGGAAAACGCTCCGCTCGCTGCGAGCATGTTCCCGCTTAACAAGTTCGGTAAGTCAACGGGAAGCAGCCCGAAAGTTCCATTATTCGAAGTCACTCATCTGCAGAGACGCTAAAGAAAGAAGGAATAGTGTGTAGAAAACCAGATCCCCAGAGTACACAGATGAGCAGATTCAAACCGTGAAATCCAATGCCGCTGGATGACTCGGAATTACGGCGGAAAATCTGCGTTCTGGACGACGAAAGCTACTTTCCTCTTTCGAAGTCTCAGATACCGGGAAACGACCGATTCTACACTAAGGACAAAATCTACTACTCCTCCAAAAGTAATGTATAAGTTCAAGCGCAAATTTAGAATCGAAGGTTATGTTATACATCGTAATATCTAATCAAGGTATTTCGAGCCGTGGTTCAAACCAAGCGGTTGTGGCCATCAACCAGGAGGTCAGCACCCAAAGAGAGTGTTTTGCAGAAAAATACTCATCCCATTTCTTCAACAACATCACTCGGATGGCAAATACGTGTGTTTGGCCGGACAAAGGCATCATCGCACTACGCAAAAAAACGCTAACGTTTTGGAGAGCCAATATATACCATATGTCCCAAAAAGACCGGAATCCGACAAATTTGCCACTGGTGCCGTCCTATCGAGAGATTTCTTCGGTCTTTTGAGCTCCATGATGCTCTACGAGGATAGTTGGAAGGCCAAGAACACCAAGCTGCTTACCAACAGGATCAAAAGCTGCATCCCGAAAAATCGATGTGGCTGCCGTCCCTTCTGGTCATGTTCCAGCATAACGACTGCGCTGCGCCACTGGCAGACCACGGACCATATGACCGTACTCACTAGCTTGGTTTGAAGATTTAAGTTGACCCTTTTAATAAAACACGTCGGTTTGAACAAAACTTCGCTGGTATTTTTTCCTGACCCATTCTTTTCGTTCTCATTATTTCGTGGACACCCGTTATTTGGACCCTCGTTTAAATTACCTTCAATCTAAACTTTTCAGTTACGAGGAGAAGCAATCCATTCAGGTATATTTCTAGTTTGTAACGTTTATATAAATGATTTTCATTGATTATTATATTATAGAATCACATAGTTAGTACTTGGGATCGCATCTCCAACCTTCGGCCAACATCTGAAGAAGACATTTCAAACAAAACTGGAGGAAGTGAAAGCAGTCAGTTCGACGATTTCATAACGGACCTTTATGGGGGTTCACTAGTGATGCCTGCTAGAACTGATTGTTCATCATTCGTTCAGCAGTTGAAAGCTCAAGAGGCTGAACCTCGACAAACCATCAACTTGGATGTGTGGGAGTACTGACTCAAACGGGAAAAAACCCACCCCGAACTCTTCGAAGTGGCAATGGGCGTTTTGGCTACCCCTTCTAACCAAGTGTCAGTTGAGCGAGCATTCTCTGCTCTTGCACTTGTGTTGTCTCCAAATAGAGCCGGTCTCGGGCATGAAGCATTGGAGAATATCCTGCTGATAAAACTCAACAAGGATGTGTTCGAACAGTCACTTACTACATATGAATGGAAGGATTAGGCAGATTTCGGATCGCGGATCGAATTTCGTTTAAGCGAAGACTAAGAGAAAATAACATTAAAAGAAATTTTCTTCATCTATAAATTTTTAATCTTATTCTTTATACCAAATAAACATTTTCTGGCATTTACTCAATAACCAACATATTGCAACATAATATTGAATTTTTATGACATCTGTCAGAAACACTGGGTTCAGTCGATCAACTGGTGCATAATATAGCATATTCAGAAGTTTCTTGTCCTTCATTCCATTTCATTCCTCCCTTCATATGTTGCAATCCATTCGCTGCACCGGCTATTGGTTGCCCTAACGATGTTGAATTGACCCTGCAAACCGGGAACCGTTAACGTTTGATTTAATAAGTTACATGTAATGAAATTATGATTTGAAAATAGATCGTTGCACTAGTCACCAGAAAGTTGTCACATCAAGAATCAGGTTCATTTGTATAGTAGTAATACGATGTCATGTTGTCTTCAATTTCATCCAATTTGAACCTCAACGAAGCGATTTTTTAAAGCACTGCTCCAAAGATTTTCAAAATGTTTGCACCATTTGATAGGACATATTTCTATGCGTTGATTCCTATATTTAAAACCATTGATTTTTAGCCTTCAACTATTGAAAATAACGAAAATATAAGATGATGTCTTATAATTATGTTTTGCAGAGTAAATTTATTAAATGCACAGTATGTTTCCTATCACAGACTTCAAAAAGTTAGTAATGTAAATGGAGTTCGCATATGCATGAACGATATGTACCTGCGCCAAATGTTTCATTTGTTCATCAATATCAAAGCTGTGCGGAACGACAATGAGCCAGTATTGAATTGGTAGCTGGCGGTAACAATCACCCTGGAGGGTCAACCATTGGATTATGAAGTCGTTTGATAGAGTGGTTGGTTAGCAATCCAGTGAAACGTCAGCCGGTTTGCGCAGCAACAGGCGTTGTCTTGATCTAGTTGGCAGCCATCATTCGGTAAGGTGCATGAAGGTATGAAAAGGTATGTACGAAGCCATCTCATCATTGCTAATGTGCGCAGAAAATACCTTAACTACCAACCTTAGCATGAATACTCACTACACAGACAAAAAGAAACATTGACTTCTCTCCGTTCTCTAATGCGCATAAAGGGAATGCTAGATTTGGCAGAAAACAATGGGATATTTTATGTAAATTTTAGCCAGATAACGCCTGAATCTAGCTTGTTGTATGGATGATTGCTAACATTGTTGTATGGCGTATGAAAAGTTGCAAACAATTTCGTTGTTTACGCCTCCTTTGGCACGGAATTAAACGAGGGGATATTTTACGCGCTAAAATTAATTATTTTTTTCTGTGTAGTTATTAGACGATTATCGATTTTAATTATCTGTTAACAACTGTTGTTGGCTATTGAATTGGCGCAAAATATTAATAAAGATGTGAATGGCCCATACGACATGTCCAAAGAAGATCGATCTAACAAGGATCATTGTAAATTCGTCATTTTTAGGACGAGCAATTTGATTCTCTCAAAATTTCAAACACAGATCGGAAATTTAAACGGTATCTATATTATTCCAAAGCGCAAGCTTAAATAATAACTGTGGAAGTACAGTTAGAACACTAAGTTGAGAGCAAGCAATAAGCAAAATTGGGAAAGCAATAAGCTTGAAATGCTAAATAATAAGAAGAAAACATTGCCGATCTAAATATCAATGACAAACTAAAAGTATGGTCATGTACGTCTAAATTTGTTTATGCCATCGTCTCAAAATTTATTTCAACGTCGACGACGGCGAAGTCAAAAAGTTGGACGGATTTCTTGAAGCTCGTATCACTCGTGTCTTTACGAATCACACCCTCCAAAGCAATGTTAAATAATTGGGACACACTGTAATAGAAAGGTATTGCAGTAACTGGTTCATCCATCTTCTTCCCTTCAATTCCCTCAATTTTGCATGCTTACTAGCGCTACGTAGCGATGGAATTCTTTCGAAAACAACTTTGCCGAAAACTAGAACTTTCTATCTTATCAGAATCACGAGATAGAACAACTCACTAGCTCACTAGCGCCAAGTGGTGGCGGAATTCCGAATGAAACTGTTCATCTTTTGAATGCCCTTGACTTTATCTGCCATAACTCTGCCATAAATCTATGGGTCTGTAAGTTGTCCTCCCGTTCTAGTTATCAGAATACGTGACATTATTTTGTACGCCGAATTGAGAAGTGTTATTCTTCGGCAGTTGGCGCACTCCAGTCTGTGCCGTTTTTTGTACAGGGAAGGCGGGGGGGAGGGGGGAAGGGTGTTTTCCCCCAGCCAGCTAGAAGGCACTTATTCTTCTTCGCATGTCTTGAACAGCGTACTGTGAAGTATTTCGTGCAGCTGCTCACTACCATGTTTGAAAAGGTCGGCCGGGAGCTCGTCCTCTCCAGCAGCCTTGCTGTTCTTCAGCCTTTTGATGGCCTTTCTGAACCTCATCAACACCATTGACAGTTTCATAAAATTTCCGAACGTCGTTCTGTTCCATAGTTCTTTTCGCCTCAGTAATTTCTCGGCTGCCTTTGCATCCTTGTACCGCTCTCTGTTCCGACGGGTCCATTTAGAATCCGGAATAATAAAATCATATGTATCTCGGTAACGGATTAACGTACAAATAAGTTTAAAACATCAAAATAAAAAAAAAGGAAAAATATCAATACAAATCATTTCTCTTCGTTTCTAATGAAAATTCGCACTTTCTTCTTTGTTCCTCCCATCAAACGCTGCACACCTACGGAGTCAATTTCCTTGGCACATTTGTTCTACATTTTGATCATCTAAGTCGCGTCCGAGCCGTTTTTCCACTTTTCTTAAGCTTTCACTTCGTTACTGCCCAAAATCTCTCGATGGGCCGGAACTGTGGGCAGTTGGGTGGATTTATGTTTTTATCGATGAAATCTACGTTATTATCATGGTACCACTGGATGACTTCCCGGCTGTACTGGCAACTTGCCAAATCTGGTCAAAACTTCACGGGACCTTTATGGGCTTTAATGGATGGTAGTACGCGATTTTGAGGAATTCTTCCTTGTACAGCTTCGAGTCCATCGTCTTAATCGTCACGAACACTTTGGTCTTTGCTCCGAAGCTGCATATCCCTTGCCAAATCATCAGTTTTTTTTGGCAAATTTGTCCATAAAAGCAAACTTAAACTTCGCAGGAACATCTCCTCGTGCCGTCCAGGTAGAATTTTTGGCCAGGAAGCTGTCCGAAATCTATTTTGACGTAGATTTCATCGTCGATGAGCAGGCATCCTTGGTACTTCGTCAAAAGTCGATGTCTGGGCCATCGATGACATCAGAATAATGCCGGTCGTCCAACGAAACATGGTCTATTTGATTACAAGTTCGCAATTCGGGTGCCTCCAGGTGTGTTTTCGGATATCTTTGCGTTCAATGTAAGAGCTGGTAATGGCCATTTAGAGGGGTTATTCAGTGAAAATGGCCGTGAAAATAGGCAGAATTACAATCAAATCCGATTACGCCCAGAAGAAAAAAAATATTGGGCAATTATGAAGCGGAAGCTTAAAACGATTCGTATTACCATGTTCAGCTCTAGAGTAAAATACATCAGAAACAAAGAGAAATATTTGGAATAATATTTTTATTTGTAAGTGCCATGAAACATCTTCACATTGTTTATCCTTCTTCGTGTTCCTTCTACCGTACCGATTTTAAGTGGGCAATGCTTTATAATTAATCAATTTCTGATGAACGCATCTAATAAATACCGGCTGATCGCGTTATTGGATATCTTTCGACAACAAATAAGTCAAACTTCATGAGATATCAACGAACTATTATCGATTGACTGTTGATTAATTGCGCCACCGGACTGACATAGAGATCACAACAAGCAAAACTCCTTCGCGATAGGAACGATGTACACTGAACGGCAGGTACCCATCGATAAACACTCACCACTATCTGGAATAGTTCAAATATTTTCGCCCCAACCAGCCATCCCCCGCATTTTTTCATCGCTCTATTTGATTAGCAGTTCAATATTGACTCGAAATAGAACCATGTTAGCAACTGCCTGCCAATTGCTGGAAAGCCGCCACCCTCAAGTCACTCGAAATCAACGAACAGTACCTCAACGCAACGCAAAAACCATAAAATGACAAAGCGAATCATTTTCAAAGCGCTCTGCTAACTCAGCAAAACGCCAAATTGGCTCGGGGATAATTGCGTTACCCGGGAGATGATCCCCCTAGATGGAAAGGGTCATCATGCTTCTTGCAAACAGTCAACTAACACAGACCGTACAATTATTAGGAACTTTTGTGAGAATTGGTCGGAATCGAAAAGTAAATATTTGCGAACAGTCGTGATGACTCCTACGATTTTATGTCACTCAGGCAACTCTCATACTCGTGGGAGTAGTAGGCTTTGGAGTTTTTCAGTTTTATTTATCGTTTTTCAAGGATGACCACCGGCTATCAAGAGGTGCGGTTCGCATTCTTGTGACTTCCGAAATGGCACGAGTAAATCTTGTCAAACCAAATACAGACAACAGCTGATTACTTTTAATGTGCTTTGTTTTTTCTTTCAACTGGCATCAATTTAAACCCAAGTCAATGGTGACAAAGGGGTACCACGGTCTAATAAAAGTGATATTTTCATTCAATGGCGGGAACTGAACTTAGGCGCGTAATTTTTCCATCACATAATGTTGAAGAAGTAGTTTAAAACTTGTTCGTAAAATAGATTTACGCAAGAAAGCGGTTTCAGGTGTCAAGCCGATTTTCTCAGGCAGCTACATTTCCCTTCGTCGTGTTGTCAAAAGCATGCAGACTGTATTTGGCTGGCGAAGTAAAAGGGAAACGCATCGCACCAGTGATTCGAACATGTCACCAAGTCAGCACTTTTTTGGCTTGTTTATTGAAACTTTTGCTGAAGTGGTCGACGGCATGGACAGAGGGAGGGGGTCTTCCTGTTTCGTTGGGCCGGTTTCGAGTAGGAAACAATTTGTCGCACGTCGCTCACGTGCGAAGCAAGATTTTTGGGGATTTGTTGAGGTTGGCGGGGATTTGTTGATGAATTCTTAGAAAAGAAAAAAAGCACAAAAGAAGATTAATATTGTTTTATAAACATTTGGCACATTACCGGCATTACGATGAGCCGTAATGGATTTTCCGGTGCTTAAGAATACGGAACTAAGAAATCTGCTTTATCTTGAAATTAATTTGTCGTAAGATAAATGTTCCCATCTTTATTTCATTGTTCCGATATTCAACCTACACTGATAATAATAAAATTGGAGAGGAAATATATTGGTTTCTTTTCGTAATACGGTTTGTTTACGTTTAAAAAGAAATACAAATATTACAAACCAAGTTTGGCCTCTGATTTTTAAAAGGATGAATTACGATGTGATGAGATTAATATAGGAGTATCTTCCCGAAGTAATCAAACTAAAGGTATTTTGTTACACATTCAACAAAAGTATTAGAGAATTATTCCAATATCTCGGGAATTCTTGCCATCATCTGTTGCACTGCTGGACAATCTCAGCGACTAGCTTGTTTATCTAGAACCACCTTTCCTATATTTTTCTACTTCCACTTGATAATTGCCTAACATTTTGCGATTGGGCGGAATTTGGGGACAATTGGGTGGATTAATATATTTATTGATGAAATTCTACCCGTTGTCATTCTACTACTGAACTATTGAGCGGCTGTGGAAGGAGTTTGAAGAATGTGACTTTTCCAAGTATTCTCGGGTGTCAAACATTAGAGTTCATTGTCTTAAAACCTGTCAACATTCAACGAAATCAAATTTACAGATGATTCAACAAAACCGATTGATTATTACACAATAGTAGAGCTATCCCTACAACAGAAACAGTTGATTAAGATATTAATCCCTCTTTCTCTAAAATTATCCTAGGGGTGAGACAACTCTACTCTGAGTTGCTTTAATGCACCGAGTAACTCGCGAGTAACTCAATATAGCTTGAAATTAAATCAATATGCATCGGATCTCATCGGTTGCCAGGGTTTCGAAAAGTTTGGCTTCCAACTAGACTTCCAATTTGTTTGAAAACATTATGGACATTCTGCTAATGGCAATAGAAGATGGCACAACGGTGAGTCCTACTGAAGTACAATGATGAGTCATGATAGCGATATGTATGGATTCGTAATATGCTAAACATCGATTCTGAGAAACTTGTGTTGGAGTGCAGCGGGCTGAGCTCATTTGTCTCTTCTGCTGCCCTTGTTCCAAAGCACCAGTTCTTAGTCTGGCCGTCTAGTGGAATGATGCTGCATAAGAAAATTGCAGATCAAGCCAAAACTGATGGGTTTATACAAAGTTTGACTCAATTGGTGACATAAAAATAACTTCGTGTCGAAAAAGGAAAAGCCTTACACGAATAGTGGTAAATACGATATAAAATTGTACGAGCATATCAGATATGTAGTTTAAGTGAATGTAGCTTGTTTTCCTAAAACATTGAAAATTGCTCGTTTCCAATTATGTAAACTCGAGAGCTAATGTACTAGCGTCGGTTTGTTTGACAGCTGCAGTGCAAAAACAGAGAGCAAAAAAATGACAGTGCTCGCTTGCTGAGCAACGAGAATTACTCGAGGTAGTTCAAAAGCAACTCTGAAATTACTCGCATAGTGACAAGAAGCCAAATCAGAAACAGAACTGGAGAATCGTGGCTTCTGATAAACGGTAGTAACCGCTTTTGCAGCCATTCTTTCTCGCACACATCCTTATTGATAGTGCCGGTAGAAACCAAAGTTTTAGATTTTCTGCCATAATTACATATGGCCTGCCAAATCAAATACTTCTTCGGGAATTCGGACACCTTCTTTGTCCGGAAATGCTGGGCACCGGCGTTCCTTTGCATTGCGGTAAAAAAAGCCAGACCCGGAAGACGTTCATATGATACAAGAAAATGTTTACAAAAAATTAGTCTAAGGAGCTTAGTACGATTTTTTGCAATGAAATTTAGCTTGTAAGGAGTGTATCGAATATAAGCTATCCACATACATTTGCGTTGTACGCATGTATTTGTGATGGTTTTTCATGCTCTGAACACTGCATGCTGTGCGTTTGACTGTCAGCTTTTTTTTGTTTAGGGAAGGTCCATTAATTATGTCACGCAGTAAGGGGGGAGGGTGGGGGGGTTGGTAAAACGTGACGATCCATACAAAAAAAAAATTGAAGATCCATACAAAAAACGTGACAAGGGGGGGAGGGGGTGGGTAATAAAACGTCAGTTTTTGCGTGACGTAATTAATGGACGTTCCCTTACTTGTTTGTGCGGTTCAAATTCTACGTTTTCAAAATGTCGCGTATTGAAAAGGAAGTGAAAATTGAGGTTCTGGACACATGGCTAAGTGAGAAGGGTATTACTATGCGAAAATTGGCGAAGCGGTTTGGAATTCATCATGCGAGTGTTAAAACCATCATTAATAAGTTTGGGGAACACTATTCTTTGGATGAGCTACCAGGAAGACGCAGAAAACCTGGTTCTTCCAACCCGAAACTGGAGCAGAAAGTGGTATCTCTAATCATGAAGAACAAATCAATGTCAATACGTGATTTGGCCAAAAAAGCAGGAACGAGTGTCGGAATGATCCAGCGTATCAAGAGGCGAAACCACCTGAAGACCTACAAGAAGCAAAGGCCCGGAAATTGTATTCGCGTCTTTTGCAGCGTCCGGATGCATGCGTTTTGATGGACGATGAGCCCTATGTAAAGGAGGACTCAAAAACCCTTCCAGGTCCACAATACTTTACTGCCGTCGTTGGGGAGGATGTGAGCGATGCGGACAGGTCGATTCAAGTGGAGAAATTCGGTCGATAGGTACTGGTATGGCAAGCAATATGTTCCTGTGGTTTGAAGTCAACCGTTTTTTACACTATCGGAACTATAAATGCGGAAATCTATCGATCTGAGTGTCTCCAGAAGAGATTGTTGCCTTTATATAGGAAGCATAGTACACCTCCACTGTTTTGGCCGGATTTAGCACCGGCTCACTATGCCAAAACCACTCTCAATTGGCTTGCGGAAAAGGGTATAGATTTCGTTGAGAAAAATATCAATCCACCAAATTGCCCTCAGCTTCGACCCATCGAACGTTACTGGGCAATCGTGGAGAGGGTCTTCAAGAAGACTGGTAAGGTAGCTGGGAACATGCAGGAGTTCAAAAAAAATTTGGACTCAAGCGTCCAAAAAATGCGAGCAACACTTGGCCGGAACTTGATGAAGAGCATTCGATCCAAAGTTCGAAAATTCGTGAAGGAATAACTTAAATTTCATCCGGTCTTCATTTTGTTCAAGTTCAACCTCGTACAATAAAGGATAAATTTTTTGTATGAATAAAATATCGGTTTTCAACATAATTTGAAAGAAAGTTTGTGAATAGCTTATTTTCGATACACTCCTTAATCATGGTTGGGCACCTTTTCCACTTTGTACGCCTTTAGTCCTTGTCTCTGCTTCACTTTTTGTACGTATAATTTTGACTTCCCAACTTTGAGAGCCACATTTCGCACAAAAAGATTGTTTTTTTTTTTAATAATGGCTACCACCTTCTTGTCCATTTGTCGCGAGCATACTATTCGATTTGTTCCAACTCCAACCTACCGATCCTGACTCTGCTTGACTGTACCGATCCTATCCTGCTTGACTGTACTGGTGAACCGATAAACTCGGATTTTGCTGCCGTTCGTACAAATTGCGTTTGCGCACTTCCACTTGGTTCAACGCCATTTTACTGAATGTAACAAGAATGTAAACATGTTGTACCACGAAATAAAGTAGAGAGTATCAACAACCATGTAAATCAGCTATCAGTGAAATAATTCCAATCCTACACTGAAAGAAAAGCGTTCAAAATTTACGTGGACAGTCTTTATTTGAGATGAAAAACTTCTCGGCCTAAGGCATGGCCGTAGCTCTTTTACTCTCAATATAGTACATCTAAGAGTAACTGCTCTCTCGCATGCAAATAACAACTCCAAATATCTATAAAGTTAGCAAGAGTTCTCGGCATCTTCATTAGTCATCGTCATTATACTGAAAGGTTATTTTCGTAAATTAGCTTTCACTCGTTTCGTAAACGTGGATTTTGTCCATAGAACAAATGTTTCGTAAATTGTATGAAAAATTCATATTGCTTGCCATCTAACAAAACGCTATCATTACACCTTTTTTGTACAATGCACAGAATGAATTTCGTGAAGACCAGCCAATCGCCACTTCTCTTTGATTGTACTCGTAAGTGTTCCTGCTGGGATGGCGGGAATCATTAATTTATCCCAAAATAGAAATGAAAGCGCTGCCGAGAGTTAGAAACTCATGCACAATAATCTAGTAACTTCTCACGAGTCAACATGGTTTAGTGTGATAAACCACGGATTCAATAACACCTGTTCCTAAAAATATAGGATCGAACCCCATGTCAGAAACATTAAAATATTACCCCGAACCCTCCGTGGTGCGCTTTTTTTTTTTTCAATTACACTTTGAGTCGATAAAGTAGATCTGTCAGTCGTTCATGCATCACCAGAGAGACGTTTCTTTTTTATTAGTAACAAATTACTTCGTATTGTTTTCGTAGAATGAACGAATGTTCTTTCTGATTCTTCTGCTTAGTGATTTTGACAGTTGAACGTGTGGCAATCAATACGAAGGTAGCTTCTTAAAAAATACAAAGCAGAAAACAAAGAATAGATTTGTTAGTCCTCCCTTCGATTTCGTAATATAAACGAAAATTAATTTTCAGTGTAGACATCTAATAAGTTCCTTCCATCTCTGCTGAACAAAAGAACCTGGCCAAGTCTTCAACACTGTCAACTACGACGGAAGATGAACCAGCCCAGGGCTGAAAATCTCGGTAATCCAGGAACAAAAAAAAAAAAACCCTTCCAAATGGTGGGAGAAGATTGTATCCAACGGCAAACAAATTGGACGACAACATTACCGTTTTCGAGAAGCTTACTGTTTTTGAAATTTGTTACATCAGTTGGCTTCCTACGAGGGTGACGAACAGCTCAATTTTTGAGGATGGTGAGTCCATAAAACCGTGTTTAAATTGACCGGTAACCGGTAAAAATCGTCATATCGGCATCGTCAATAGTTTGACCAGCACGGGACGTCTCTCGGAAGCGTATTAAAATCAAGCACTTTATCGTATAATTTACGGGCCCTGGGTTTGACAGATGCTGCTTTTTCACTTCGTTATGGCTTTGTCTGTTTCTTGAAAGTCCGGTTTCGTGTCTTTCGGTCGACGTTACTCTTCAAAGTTCCCAGCTTTTTGTCCACATCTTGATCGGAAGTACCTTTTTTACGGGTGAGAGGTTGCGTGATTTTCCGGTCCAGGTTTTTAATTATTTCTTAGTCTGAAATCTCGAATCGCGCTACGAATTGCTCCGATGCTCAAACCTTCCATTTTCACCAGCTGACTGAGCGGAACATCGGGAAAAGTGCACCACTTGTACACGATCTGTTTCTGTTTTTAGGGGTAATGCTTCGTATTTTCATGAAAACTAAATGCACCGGCATTTGAGACCCACAGAGTTATGGATTAAAATGTAAACAGTGGTACACAGTAATGAACAGCTGTTACAGTCATCTTGAAGTAACAGTGGCGCATCAAAATCGTGCTTAGACTTCCTGGGACACTCTATAACTGCGCACTCTTGGAATCCACTATCCGGTTTGCGACCTTCTTCAAGAGGGGGAAAAGGCTGAAATCTTGATACCACACTCGTCGGTTGCGTGGAACAACAGAAGACCCAATGTTATTAACGATTCCAGAACCATCGATTACTAAACATTCGGCACGTGTGCCAGAACCCTTGGATCGTTGATGTTCCAATCAAAGTTACAATGTATGGTTTCAAGAAGTTTTCGGATAACCTACCGTACTTGAAAAACACTTCAAAACTCTGAGCCCATAGATCATCAAGAAAACTTTTGAGAATACGTCATAGAACTCACTAAGTGTAATGAACTACTTAGCATTCATTTCGTATCTCCTTGAAAACATACCGCCTGTAAAGCGTGTCCACGTTAAATTCGAACTTTTTCCATTCAGTGTAGATTTTGAATTATTTTACGGATCGCCCAAACGTTCCACTAACATGACAGCTGCAATTCTCCACTTTATTAAATGATACAACATGTTTACATTCTCGTTACATTCAGTAAAATGGCGTCGAACGAAGAGGAAGTGCGCAAACGCATTTTGTACAAACGGCAGCAAAATTCGAATTTATAGGTACGCGATCTTGCCAAGATACTAAAACTACCGAAAAGTACCGTGTTTTGTGTTTGCAAAGGCTTTCAGCAGCCCTTGACTGTGGATCGGAATGTTGGAATAGGAACAAATCGAAAAGTATGCTCCCGGCAAACGGACAAGAAGGTGGTACCCGAGCAGGAGAAAATAGTATGTGAATACCCTAATTTTGATCTTGATAACTGGCCTTGGTATTAAAGAGCTCAGATTGAGAGGTAAAATACCTAAACAAAATACCTAAGAGTTGTAAGCAAAATAATACCTCGAATACCAAAACTTGTTATTTCGGATACCTAGGAATACCTGAGAGGTACTATTTTGGTATTGTCTTACTCTCAATTTGGTATTCGCATAACATTGTGGAGAACAATTTTATGGTATTATCCTCAGGTATTTTACCTCTTAATCTGAGCTCCTTAATACCAAGGCTAGTTATCAAGTTATTCGGTCCTGCTCGGGTAACCATTGTTGAGAAAAATCCCAATCATTCTGTGTGAAATGTGGCTCGCAAAGTTGGGAAGTATAATTTTACGTAGAAAAAGTAAAGCAGATGCGAGGACTGAAGGCGTACAAAGTGAAAAAGAACGGGATGACAAGCAATAATTCACTGCAAAAAACTCATGCTAAGGAGCTATACCAATTTTTTGCAAACATTTTCTTCTCTAATTGTTATGTTTGTATTCTCCGTGCGTGGAGTAACGATTATGATATAGAAGGAGATGTTCGCTCATCAACCTTAAGGCACCAAGAGTGGACATTAATGTTTTTGCTAGAATGAAAGATATGAAGAGAAAGTGTTTTGCATAAGTTGCAAAAAGGAGAGAGTTCCACGCCATGTGCGCATCAAAACAGAGTGCACTCAATATATCGCTAGAATAACTATCACAAAGCCATCAGTGGTACATGAGCGCCTTCCAAACGTCATCTTTTGCCTGTTGAGGTGGCGGACTTGTCCGTGCTTCGACCTACCCCGCAGTGGGATGTTAGGCAAAAGATGACGTCTTTGGTTCGAGTACCACTGTACACATGCCCTTTCGCTCAATTTTCAAAAACATCTGTTCTATTTCCAACCTGCCGTACACTGACGGAACTTTGCAACACTTTCTCTTCATATCTTTCATTCTAGCAAAAACATTAATGTCCACTCTTGGTGCCTCATGGTGATGAGCGAACATTTCCTTCTACATCAAACATTTTCTTGTTCATAATGGACGACGAAACATACGTACTCGAAGACTTTAAACAGCTCCGGGTCTGGCTTTTTATACCGCAATGCAAAGGAACGCCGTTGCTGAGCATATCCGGACAAAGAAAGTTTCCGAATTCCCGAAGAAGTATATAATTTGGCAGACCATATGTAGTTGTGGTCGAAAATCTAAAAGTTTTGTCTCTATCGATACTATTAGCAAGGATGCGCACAAGAAAGAATGTCTGCAAAATCGGTTGCTGCCGTTTATCGGAAGCCACGATTCTCCAGCTTTGTTTTGACCTCTTGTCACTATGCGAAATCCATCCTGGAATTGTTTAAGGTACAAGAGGTCTAATACGTACCAAAAACAGTCAATCCACCAAACTGTCCAGAACTTCACCGAATAAAAAAGTACTGGGCTCCTAGTTAAGCGGAAATATCATCGAAACTAAGAAGAAAGCAAATGGTATCGTTGATTTCAAGAGAAGATGGAGAATCCTCACGGCGGGCGTATCTGAGGGAAACCGTACAGAACCGGATGGCGGGTGAACCACAGAATATAACTCAGAATTTAACTGAAAGAAGGATTAACAACTTAATCAACTGTTTTTAATGTAGATAATTATTATTATTACTATTTATTAACGACACTTTACCATGTATGTGGCATTCGTGTCGGAATGTAGATAAGGTGTTGCCCATTTAGTATTGGAACAAACATTTTTGATTCTTACAGCGACCCTAGTGGTCGGATTTGTAAACTATGACATCTTATGTGTTCCCTATAACAATAACAACATCAGAAGTTTTTTTTCGCGGTGCAGTTCGAACGTGTTTCAGAGAAATACAAAATGGAAGAAGAAAGAAGAACAATAATTGTGCGCAATCATTTGGAAAACCCTTCGTGGTCTGGGCCAAAACTTGCTAAAGTGTTGGGTTTTCCCAGAAATACGTGTGGCGTTTTTGAAAAGTACAGAGAAACTTTGTCGACGGATCGCAAGCCTCAGAAACAAGCGTCGGGCAGGATACTGTCAACCGTCAACTGCGGAACAAAGTCATCAAGAACATTAAGGCAAGCTCCAACATCTCAGAAAACTGTATGATCAGGTGTTGACAAAATTCAATGGCTGTCTCCTCATGGATGATGAAACCTATGTAAAGGCCGATTTCAAACAGCTACCGGGACAAACATTTTACTTGACTACGGCTCGGGGAGATGTTCCTGCCAAATTCAAGTTTGTGTTTGCAGATAAATTTGCACGTAAATACATGATTTGGCAAGGCATCTGTAGCTGCGGTAGGAAGACCAAGGTTTTCATCACTGATAAGACATTTAATTCAGAGCTGTACAGAACGGAATGTCTCCAAAAGCGAATATTGCCATTCATCAGATCCCACAATGAACCTGTCATGTTTTGGCCAGATCTTGCAAGCTGTCATTACAGTAAAACAGTGCTACAGTGGTATGAAACCAACGGGATTCAGTTTATACCGAAAGAACTCAACCCACCAAACTGTCTCCAGCTCAGACCGATAGAGAGATTTTGGGCTATTATGAAGAGGAAGCTGAAGGTGAATGGCAGTGTCGTCAAAAGCATCAATGAATTGAGAACCAAGTGGAATAAGATTGCCAAAACGATGGATGAGAATAATGTGCGCCGGTTGATGAAACGTATTCCGGGAAAAGTCCGCAAATTTCTTCGAAATCGAGATGATTTTTTTTTGTATTTTCCCTCTAAAGTTCACATAAAGTCGAACATTTTAGTTAAAACAGAATACTATTTTGTTAATGTATATCCGAAATATGCGCAATAGTCTATGTTCCAATTCTAACTGGGTCACACCTTGTAACTCTATTATTGTAAAATAAACAATCGATTTTGTTAAATTATGTGCAAATTTTGGTGACCGAAATTTTACGTGGACAGGTTTTAAATGCGTCAAACACCGTTTATTATGTTAGAATAAAAAATGTTCAGATGACCTAGCAATTTTTTTGAAAGTGAACGTTGGCCAACCAAAACGTGTGCCTCCAGATCTTTAATTTACACGAAAAAACTAGATTACATGAGTTTGTGATAAGAAATCTGGAAAACATATTAATAGTTCATAGAAGTAACATGCTTTTTTATTAGATACCAAAAATATAAGACCGCCTTAGGGCGAGTTGGCACTGAGTAAAAAAACATTTTGTCAAAACTGTTCGTACTATGCATCTCTTATGCTGAAAAGCGTAAAAATAGTTTTGTTTTGCATGTAGGCACAAATGTATGCCGCATTTGCGACATTCGATTTGCGTTTCCTTCTGAAATTGGTATTTCCTTTTTTTTCTGAACGAGGTAGAACTTCTGGGAAGTGATCGAATTCGTCATATCTTGTAAAAGCAGATGGAAGATAATCTTGCATTGGATTTCTTTTCCATAGTGATCATTCGTGGTTAACCAGCCTCACCAACTGGAACCCTACCGTATGATGATGCCATTTTAATCGCTTTGTTAACATTCTAAACCGTCAATGAAATTGTTACTTCATGAGCTGTTCCAAAATATTCCGCCAAAAAGCCGCGGTCAGTATGTCTCAGGTAGATATCGTTGGAGACTGCTTTTGCGAATATTTCCTAGGAAAAATATACCTATAATAGAATTAATTTTCCGTTTAAGCTACTATTACGTTTTCAACATTAAAACACAGACCTCTGGAGCGTAGGTGAACCAGCAATGGTAGTGATGTGTAGAAATGATCGAAATACATTATGTGATTTTTGAAATCCAGAAGTATTTTGATAGCCACACCACTATATTTGCTTCTACCCCCTTATCAGGAGTTTTCGGTAACACCAAGTTGTCACCAGCTCCGCAGAAAACCTCAAAACGATACGAAAATGCATACTAATCAGACAAAACAAAAGCTTAAAACCCAATTTGTGGGATTTGTTTGCCAAGTACTGTAGAATAAGTACCTGCATCTTGATGGCACACATCTGCTCATCTGTGCAAAGATGTTGAGAACCGATTTAAATTTATCATTGAAATGTTCAAGGTCGGGTCTGATTTTGTATAATTTGAGGATTTTGTTTAATCCTCTGAAGTCTTAACAGGGATAGTGCCAGTGTCGTTTAAGTGTAGCTGTCTTCGAATTGCATCAAATCTGTTCGTGTCATTATGTTTCGAATGGCCAGTAATGCATAATCACTCCAATAGGATCTCACACTTGGGAATCAGTTAGCCGACATGTAAATAAGATTTCAAAAACCTTTCCTATTTCCAAAGCTGTTGTAGAAAAGCTGGCCATGATTTTTTTTTGCTTCGCTTAAAGGTTGGCCTGAGCTGCTATGTGCTCGAGGATACTATCGAGAAAGTATGAGAAGCATTTCTTTTCGATACAGTTCTTTAAACTTTTCCAGATCGGGTTAATCAAAAAGGAGGTCTGATTCCGGAACGTCCAGATTTCCTTTAAGCCACTTGATGTTCTTAAATACTGTAGACTTGTGATCAATTTCGTCAACAGCTCCAGTGAATGTCCCAGTTCCCACGATTGGGCTCGACTTCCCTTTGCTGATCCTGGAATCCTTAGTGATGTCCTTACTCGTTTTTATTTGTTGGGATGGTGATGTAAACAATTCTTTCACTTCAGAGTCGTGAAAACAATCGTCATCAGCGAACTTGTCTTCCTGCGATTCAAGCGCCTCCTTGGCCAGCCGGTCGTTCAACAGGGACTCTCTTGATGGTGTTTTCATTGTGAGACGCAAAACCAAAACCTATAGTACATTTTAAAAACAGGCCAGATGACAAATTTTTGAAAAAACATTATTTACTGCCAAAAGGATTTTTAGTTCGCTCAAATGCCCAACTCCGCCTAAAGGCGGCTTACATTTTTCTCCAAAATGCAATATATTAAAACAAATTTCACAACAAAACTTTATGCCTAATGCAAAGTAGTACATTTAAACTACTTAGCTATGAATTTTATCTCCTTTGAAACCTAACCAAACTGTGATAATTTTCCGATTACGTTACAGTATCGAACACAAAATATTTTTTTTCCGTGTTTTCCTCGACTTTTGAAGTTTTGACGTGAAATCCATCTGGCAGGTCACTGTTTACATATAAACAATGTGTGTGTATGATATGTTAGCATATTTTTAAGAGATGTAAGTGTGATAAGTATCATATAAAAAGCTGTTGATAATTTAAAAGACATTTTGCCGAAGGCCGTCTAAAGGTGGGGTTGGGAAGTAGAGGGTTAAAGACTAAACAGTTGGACCTAAGATTGTAAAATCTACGCATGCTAACGTAGTGCCATAAAGTGCTTTTTTTCCGGCAAGTTGAAAAAAATCTAATAGCGATGATTCAGCATTCCCAAAAGATGAGCTCGAACAGCTGGATTAGTATGACATCAGAACATGGGATTGGTTTCTAAATTCCAATCCGTGCGACTAAACTCCACCCAATGTCAATATGGGAACCACTTCGGCGGCAATCAACGCGAGTGGTTAAGATCAAAACACTCGAAAAGGTGAAATCCCATATTCTTAAGAATAATCCAAATCACACACTCCAAAAAACTTACCCGATGCTCCGTAGGCGCTCTTGAGGTGTTGCAAATGGTACGACGAAGACCGGCTTACATTGCTGGCGGTGGTGGTCATTGAGCTCTTGAAGATGGAACTGCTGCTGGCCGACGTCGCCGTGGATTCCGAAATTGTCTCAAATGCGTGGGTTCCATTATTCCGCGGTTCGCGATCGCCATTGTTATTATTGTTATTGTTATTGCTATTGTGTCTCTCGATGCCTTCGCCGATCATGGTTCGCTCGGCGCTGACGGCGGCGCTCATATTTCTACTCCCTACAGTCTGCTGCGGAGGTGAGACTCTATGCGAAAATCTATCAGTCTATCGTAGTAGGCAACGGCGGGGTGCCTACTGTGGTAATTTACTGCTTTTCACTTTACCGACTCTACTGACTGGCTGTTGTAATGATGTCATCCGAATTGAATATTCGATAAAATAAAAAATAAAAAAGCAATCCGGCAAATAGCAATCATACGCGCACGTTCTCACACACATACGCCTCCTCACGGCGGCCGGCACGCCCCACCCTACACAGGTAGCTTGATGCTTTATAATCTCACTTTTTCACGATTCGTATGGCGAAGCTATGTGGCGGGCGAAAATCAATTTCCGCTCCTATAAGTACGCCTGGAATGGAACGGGAGAAAAAAAAATATTAGCAAAATAAGGAAGGAAGTGACAATGAATGGAGAATGACAATAATTAAAAATAATAGCATTATGAGGGAAGCAATGATCCAGAGCAAAAACAATCCAGTTTGGGTGTGTGCGTGCCTGTCGTTCTCAATTAGGTGATGGTAATGAGATAACAAATGTTTTCATGAGCCGAGATTTATCTAAAAAGCCCCAGCCTAATCTGCGGTGGTTATGGCTTAATATTACCGGCGTCGGACCGCAGCAGTGGGTGATCTATTACAACTACAATATATATGTACATACGTAGCAGCGTGGCATCTCATTGACGACAGCGGCGACGTCGACGTTGGCGGATTGTTATTATTTTGCTTGGCATGCAGCATGTTATGAAGCCATTTAGCTATCTTGTTTAATTTTTGTGTTCCACTTCGTTTTAATGTTATGAAATTTATTATTCCAAACCACAGCGATAATGAACATATAGAAGCTTTTAAGGCGTCGTAAACTGGGAAACGATGAGAACACTTTGAAATTGAAGCACGTTTGCCACTTTCCCATGACTGTCTACAAATTAACTTTAATTCACACTAATCGAAGTAGGCCACTGCATTGCTTACTGTCAGCAGTAGCCCATATTTCACCCGCTCATTGAACTCATGCATCGCCGAAACCACAGTCACCATTGCGCGAATGCCACGGTCATCAATAGCGTGCGTGTGTGTGTTCGTGTGCCCGTGCACTCACATTCGTTGCGGTTCCATTCCCTCCGTGTACGTTTCGATTTTCGACTTTTTATCAACAAATCAAGTTTCAAAAACCGGCCAAATCAGCTTTACGTCCCGTCCCCCATCGTCTTCCATTCGTTTCTGGCTAATTCTGCTACAATGGCGCGAAAATTTACACCTTAATGACATCATTTTCCCTCAACAGACAACATTAGTTGCGCATCCGCATCGCCTATTATAACAACATTGCAATCATCAACTTCGCGATAGACGGTATGTATATTTATAGACCGCATCGAACCCTCTAATCGAGTATTAGTTAGTTATCAATACACCGACACAAAACTCAACTCAACAGCCGAATGTTTCTCCTTTAATAAATGTTCACCACTGTCATCAACAGACCGAACTTGAGGCAGGTAATCATAACTGGGGAAATGGAAATGTGATTGGCTTTTTTTTTTATTTTATTCGGAAGCTCTTCTACGCTTTCTTTTTCACGCACTGGGTGCGCGAATTTTTTTTTATCATCGCATTTTGTTTTCTGTTTTGTACTGTGGCTGACACACTTCGGCCGGTAAAATTTTTCGGCATAGGTTAGTTATTGTGGCCGGCTGTTTTAGCGTGTTTTCCTATGTTTTGGCTTTTGTTATGGTAGCAACACTAAAGCGAATTACTCGGTCAAGCTACACGTGATTTCGATTTTTGAGGACAGGGTTCAACGGTTTTCTGAATTTCCGGAAAACGGGAGGCCTACTTGATTAAATCAAATTCAATTATTATACTCTAGGAAGCAGTACAATTTTAGCTTGTTGGACGAAAAGGTGGTAAAGTATGTTTTCGACTTACGAACCTTACTTTCTTTGATCAAATAGACCGTTTTATATTTTATCTCACCGTTCGATTTTGTTAACTTTTCAACTAATGTCGCTATCGAGCAGTGAGATTGTAGTTTTGAGTTAGTTCAATTCGGTTGCATGCGAACTAAAGGGTGCCTGACGAATTTCACGCCAACTCATCCAGAGGTTGGGCAGCACCCTCTCAGAATTCAATGAAACTTTGTGAGTGTGTGGACTATGTCTTTCCAAGCGACTTTGCAAACTTTGTTTTTTTTTCAAAATTTATGTAGACTACCATTTGAAAAGGGTTTAAGTATTTGTTTTTTTTTTTAAATCAACATAACTCAAAAAGCACAAGACTTACAAAAAAGTGATGTATGGGCGACTTTTAGAGAATTGTCTGAAATTTTATGAAAAAAAATGTAAAAATGGTAAAATCGATTCTTACACGCTAAAAGAATATTCTAAAATATAAAGTCAATTTGCATGGCTATCTTGAAATTTGACGATTTTTTTTAAATAAAGGCAACATATTTGTGTAAAAGTTCAATCGAATTAACTTTACAGAGCCAAATGTTCATACTTTTATACATAATTTATCTTAAAGCTAAAGTTAGGAGGTAGGAGCCTGATGGGCACTTTTAAGGAAAAACGATTTTTTAACAACAACTTTTTCATGTCCTATTTTTACCGTGTACCGCACCAACTCGTTTTATAATTAGGCCCTAACACGCTCACAGAAGCCAATTAAATTTAAATATAATGACAACTTGGATTTTTTAAGGCTACCATTTGGAAAGGGCTTGTTTAAATAGAATTAAAACTTTAGTGATAATACAATTAAATAGGTGGTTGATCCTGTTTATTACCAAATACTTTAAACACCATTTAATGATTAACTCTGACCATTTGTATTATTTCCTAACCAAAATAACCAAAATAACCACAATAGGAATCCTTCACAAAAAATTAGAGGTGGGTTATATCAGGGATATCACCGTGAGATTCTCGTAGGACCGCGTTGGTGTATAGTAATAATGGTATTATTCAAATTATAAACCCATACCATAACACATATGGTTGATAATTATTGAACTAGGTAATTTGAGTATTTGTGTACATATAAAGTAGTATAATCTATCAACTCTTAAAATCCAACTCTTTGCAATTATTATGGTTTATTTTATTGTTTCTTAATAGTCTCGCGCTTTCGCTTGCAAAACTCCGCAACGTACTTCAATTGCCTTTGCTGAGACATTTTTCTGAGAACGTAGGGGCCAAACTGAACCATGAAACTTATCACTCTTTTGTTTTATGCCCACAGAAAATCAAAGCATTTGACAAGTAAGAAGATCCAATGAAACAATTCAGCGCCAACATTTGATTAGGGCGTATCTACTGTTGTAAACGTTTTTCATTCTACTATTTGTAGTGTACGCAAGCCAGCACTGTTATGTTTTAATCTGTACTAAAGGATCCCTCGAAAGTTTTATAACGGCGCTGTAATAAATGAAAGACAGCAAGACCGGAGAGAATCTCTCAATGTTAGATTCGTCCTAATGAAAAAAAAAACTAACCCGAGAATTCATCCGTTAAAATGTCCGGCATTGCTTTGCATCCCATACCACAACCAGACGGACTGTGGCGGGATAGCGAAGCCTCGTTTGAACCGGCAGCATGAAGCTGCTTGCGAACACTGAACCAATTTCGTTCGCCCGCGGCTATATACTAGCGTTGATAGCATAGCCAAGAAAAAAGGGAGTCACGAAAATGCAGCACGAAGCAAATTTAATAATAGGGGACGGGTCACAATTGAAAAATCAGACACCGGCAACAAAGCAGTTATTTTGAAGAAGAAGAAGAAGACATTTGGTACCCGTTTCTTACGACCGTGTTAGGGAAAACAAATTTTTCAGCCTGTTGATATGCAAATTTGTATGGCAGCAAAAATAGGTCATTTTGAATTGAAAAATTTAACTATTTATTCTAATAGAACTTCTTTCAAATTTCAATGCGAAAAACTGGTGAGTTTTTCTGATCAAATGAAGTATGAATGAAGTATTTCTTTTAAGTCAAACGAGAGGTATAAGTGTTCGAAAACCTTTCACTTTTGCGTAACGCTCTCATTTTTTAATATTTTGGAATGCCACCCGATATAGAAAAGAGAAACGTAGTCCTACGTTAAAAGAGACGTTCAGATAGAAACGAAGCAAATTGTAATCAGGATTTCAAGGACCCCCAACCGTCAACAAGTCATCAGGAATCGGATGATACATTAGGTAATTATTTCTCAATTATTTTACTATTTAAATCTGTCTCAAAGTGTTTAAGTTACATATTGTATGCCAATAATAACTTTTTATTATTTTTATGTTAAATAATCGGTAAAGCAATTGAAGTCAATCACATCCGCGGATGAGCTGCAAGGTCCTCATAATGTGAATAAATTCAATTCCATGTTTCAAACCTTTAGCATATCACCAATTTCGTCGAGGACTATACGAAGTGTGATTTATTGGGTAAAAAAGTCCAAAGAAATCTCCGAAGCAGTTCGTAAAACTTTGTTTGGTATGGATCCAGACGATGTCGATAAAGTGGAAGCTTTCGATAAAATGATGATGCAGTTGAAAGAGAATTAAAATTAAAAGTTTTATCGGTACTTCCCAAGTCATGGTCAGTGAATAAAATCGTTAGTGAGTTCAATGCATCGCATCATACAGTGAAACAAATGAAAAGCCTTGTGAGAGATCAGGGTATTTTATTCATATTTTATCAATGATGTCTTTGACAGAAGCGTACATGATTTTCAAAGAAAAATGCAAAGACCTTGGAATTGGATTTACTTCATTCACTCAGCTGAGACCGAAACATTGCATGCTTGTGAATAGTACAGGCACACATAATGTATGTGTTTGCACTATAGACTGTTCCAGAAAGAATAAGCACACTTTCAAAATAACGAAAAAAAAACATGTTTTTTTAGTTTTAATAATTTTAATTGGCAAATCTTTGTATTTGATAGGTAACACAAAACTGAGCACTTTTTTGATGCTATGTCATTCAGAAATGTACAAACAAAAGGACGCAGCCAAAACATGTTGAAAAATTTTATTATATTCAAAGTGACCGTTAAAATCAGGTGTGTTTATACTTTCTGGAACAGTCGTTATGCATGAAAATTGTAAATTGATGTTGAATAGTGGAAAATTTGATCCACAGAAAGAAATAATTGACAAATTTCTTTTCAGTATCCCAATCAAAACTATAGATTGTTATTTCCTTACGTGTGAGAACTTTCATCAGTATTAGAATGGGATGGTAAAGAAGGTGTTGTTTTCCAGCAGTGCCTATCAACTGATCGTTACAACTCGGAAACAGTTATAAAGCCTGTAGACAGGTTTGTTCCGTATTTTGTTGAAAAATTTGGTAGGCTTATAACTCATGATTTTATTTATAAGGAACTTCTTTTCTGCAAAACAAAAAAGATTCCCAAAAAGAGGGTGAAATAATTGTAATTTGTGACTTTTCAGAAAATGATTCTTTTATCATTCGAAATGCAGCTCAAGGTTACTATTGGAATAATGCTCAAGCAACTATACGCCATTTTGAAGTATATTACAAGAAGGACAATAAATTGGAAAACAAAAGCTACATCATAATATCTGAAGTATTGATCCATGACCCATTAGCAGTTCAAATGTTTATATCAAAATTGCCAGAATTCAAAATATTGTTCAAAAATTATTTTTATGTCAGATGGAGCAGGGGCCCATAATGAGAAGAAAAAGAACTTTGCCAGCTTGTGTAATTTCAAGTCCAAGTATGGATTGGAAGCAGAATGGTACTTCTTTGCAACGTTTTATAGGAAAGGTCCATGTGTTGCTATTGGCGGTACTCTCAAGCGAATGACAAAGAGAGTAAGCCTTACTCAAGATTATGGAAACACAATCAAAACTCCTCAAAAACTATATGACTGGGCTATTGAACAGGCAAATAAAAGTATTAAAAAACTGAATTTCTGCTTCATATCAGTATGCAAATATGTCAGAACCCTGCCCTTCGGTTCAGAAAGGGGTATTGGTGCGTTCTACTGAATTGGTCGCGGCAGATCATGTGTGAATAGGCTGCCACATCAACGTTCAAAAGTGCCCGAACCAAATGGACAACTTGTAATGATCACATTAAATATCCATGACATAATATATATAGGGAAATGGAGGGACCATCTGGGCACCGAAGTGAAACGATTTGGATAGGAAGCATGGGACTGCCTCCTCCCTATTGTTAACATTTCGCGGAACGAGGGCGAGCTCTTCGACCCCATCTATTGGGTTTATTCTGTCAATCTAAGGCTCGATTCTAGTGCTGTGGGTGTGAACTTGCTTTTGGAAGGAGATTCTCTTCCCTATATTCGCGAGTTTCGCATAAGCGTCTCTGCTTACGGGCCCGTCCAAACGTTTTTGGGCCTTCATTCAGGGACCAAAAGCAATAGAATCCTGATCAAATCGTTTTTCAGATTATTCCACTGCTATGGAAAGTTTCATTGCTACAATAGATAATAGTATTTTATCATCATCATCATCATCATCATCATCATCATCATCATATCAGTATGCAAAAATGTCAGTAAAATTTGAGGAGTTATATAGCCAAATAAAGACAACATCTTGTACACAGAATTTTAATTGCTTTGTACCTATTTCAGAAAATCTTATTTCAGCTAAAAGGTTTTTTGTTTTAAAGGATAATCCAAAGAAAATTACTTTGTATGAGAAATATTTACATATTGAATACATGAAGCTATGTTAATTCCTAATAGGTTAAAATGTACATATAAGCATATTAATAAAATAAAACCTCTACCAAGCAAAAATTTATGAGTTTTCATTGACATAAACAGTATTCCAAAAGTTCATAGAACGTCATATATGAATTGTCTGTAAGGGGGGATATACAGTTAGAACGAGAAAAAAAACTCATTTTTGAAAAAAAAATCAAGGGGAAGTTTAAACTCAAATCAATCGAAACTTTTTTTTAATTATAAGTGTATCCATGTAGTATACAAAAATATTTTGATTAAAAAATAAAAATTTGCACTTTTGGCGTAACTTTTTTGAAAAAATCCACATTTTTTCCGCCATTTTTATCACATTTTTCCGTATTTAATAATAAAATATTACAATAATTTTTAATTCATATAGAAAGTAATACTATAATAGATAAATCCTATAAGTTTCATCTTAATCGAATAATTAGTTTTCGAGTTATCACCGGCATAAACTCCGAAAATGCTGTTTTGAGAAAAACGCGTTGAAAGTTTTAATTATCGGTCTGCGCGCGAAGAAAGCGTCTTCAAAAAACGATGCAACGAAACACTTGGAGTTCGAATTTCGAAAAAAAAAAGGTTTCAGGAGCGTTTTCTACGGGAAATTTACTAACTTTTTATGCAAAAAAAAATTTTTAATTTTTGGTCATTCTAACTGAATACCCCCCCCTTAAATGGATATGCATCAAGTCTTATCAAATAACAAATTTCTTATTTGAAAAGACGTGATGCATATCCATTTAAAGTCCCCCTCCGCCCCACAGATATACGACGCCACATATGAATCGCCCCTCAAAATAAGAATATCCGAACAAGCAGTTATGAATTACTTTTACTTAAACGTACATTTTTGGTTCTTTTTGACTGATGTAGAGGGAAAATGAATGTTTTTGACCCTTTTTAAATGTTAGTCTAGATGGTTATTGTTTTTGCAGAGATATTCAAAACGTTCAATTCTTTATGACTGCTAAATTTTATTGGATTCTATAGGGGTGTTGAAGTCCATAACTAGACGAGTTTGCGTGATACACGGTAAAAAAAGGCCATGAAAAATTTGTTGTTAGAAAAACTTTTTTTCCTTAATAGTGCCCATCTTGCAATGTATGGCGAACTTTTAGCCAATTATATTGCCTTTATTTAGAAAAAAAATTGTTCAAGTCTAAGATAGCCATTTTTTTGCAAATTGACTTTATATTTTAAAATATATTTTTTTGGTGTGTACCCGCATAATCACAAACCATTCCTGTACCATTTCCCTTATTGTAGACGACCGTTTCTGTTATTGTTACGACATTTACCCTTATAGCTGAAAACTATAAACTAACAATCTCCTATATAGTTTTAACAATATGTCAGATGGTAAAAGGCCAAATAACAATATGCTGAATAGGCGGTTATGTTAGGTTACCATAAAAAAAATGGCAATTTTCACAAAAAAAATGTTTTGCTGTACTCTATGCCAAAATGTTGGTTTATAATCCAGACCGAGTGCTGACAATAAAAAACCTTCCAATGACAATATGGCAAACATTAACAATATGTGTTAATGAAGAGGTTGTATGGTGAAAATGAGATTAAACTATTCGATAACAATAATTTAAAATGTAATAATATATCTTACATTCAAAATACAGTTTTGACTATATAGCAAATTGTTTTTCGTTATGCGGGTAAGAATCGATTTTACAATATTTACACTTTTTTTCATAAAAGCTAATACAATTTTCTAAAAGTCACCCATCCATCACTTTTTTTTTATCATTATTGGAAAAACTTTTTTTTCCTTAAAAGTGCCCATCTTGCAATGTATTGCGAACTTTTAGACAATTATGTTGCCTATATTAAAAAAAAATCGTCCAATTCTAAGATAGACAGTTTTTGCATTTTGACCTTAAATTTTTTTTAAATTTTCAGCGTGTAAGAATTGATTTTACAATTTTTACAATTCTAGACAAAATCGTCAAAAGGTCGAAAGTAACAATTGTAAACAATGACTTAAAACGCGTATTTCCTGGAAATGCCAGGTTACTAACATCTATATCCACTACCGACGGGAAGGTAATAACTCACTGTATCTGTTCCCGGTGCTATTGTGTTTGTGGGAGCAAGCAGATCCCAGAAAAATACGCTAGAAGTCATTGTTTACAAATGTAACTTTCGACCTTGTGACTATTTTGTCTAGAATTGTTTTCATAAAAGAAAAGACAATTTTCTAAAAGTCACTCATACATCACTTTTTTGTTCCTTTAAAAAAAACGATCAAAAAACTTAAGCCCTTTTCAAATGGAAGTCTAGATAAATTTTGAATAACAAAAGTATGCAAAGCTGCTTGAAAAGACATAGTCTTCACACCCAAAAAGATTCATTAGATTCTGAGAGGGTGCTGCCAACCACTGGATGAGTTGGCATGAAATTCGTCCTTTGTGTTTCAAAAGAACTGTTAGGAATATTTTTGTGGAATATTACATTATTGGATTATTAGATGCCTCCACTTAGGACTGTTCATTTTATAAAGCGGACACTTTTGTATCGCGATAAAAAGCAGAAGCTTTACTCAATTTTGATGGATTTTACTTCATCGTGTAACTGACAGACAATTGCCATTTCAATTGGAGTCAAAACAGTTGGAGTTCAGCTAAATGGAGCGAAATTATAAGGACACTAGAGTTTTGATTATTCAAATGTACTACTAGTGGCGGTCTTGTAGACATATTGCTCAAATTGTGAAAAAAATCGAAGACTAGTGTGCACAAAATCATGAAAATCAAAAGTTTGGAGAGGTGGATATTTGTTGATGATCTGCCAAGATCCAGAAACGGCCATATCAAACCGCAAAAAGACAAGAAACTATCCGAACAATTCTGTTATGCGGAAAATCAAACTAAGTCCGACAGGTTGCTAAGAAAGTGGGAGTATCCGTTTGATTTGATTTGATTCCAAAGCGTCAAAAAAAGAAATATCATTAGGACATACAGGAAGCAAAAAACGCCTAAACAGAGCGCGGAACAGTTGAAGCGAGCCAAAGAAAAAAATGTTAAGAAAGCATCCCAATCCTTCATTTTGATGGAAGACGAATAATATTGCACCACTGGGACCAGCACCGGTGGAGTTTACCGCACATATTTTTATAAAAAATGCGTCTTGTTCCTCTATTTCGTGAACACAACGTGCTTCTGCTACGCTGGATCTGATGAAGGATCACAGTATCAATTTTGTGCAAAAATAGGATAATCCACAAAATTGTCTTGAATAACGTTCAATCGAGCGATACTGGGCAATAATCAAGCAGCACCTCTGAGAGGATGACAGAAAGGCAAAATCTGTCGATGAGTTAAAAAAATGTGGTCATCTGCTAGCCGAAAGGTATCACAGAGATTTGTGGAAAGCCTGATAAATGGTATTCGTCAAAAAGTGTATCAAGTTCATATCCAGGAGCATGTTGATGAAAATTATATTTTTTCCGTACATAGGTACAACAGTGATTATGAGTCCTCTTTATAAAATTGATAGTCCTTAATTCAATCAACCTTAAGTTCGTTAGTTTCTGCTTAGATTAGTCAGATTGCCTCGCAAAACTAAACAGCAAAGGTCTCACTAACTTTAGGGTGTTATTCCCACCTGATTGCAAGGACGTGGCCGGCGCCGTTATTGATTATTAAAGATATTGAGTCACTGAAACGAGTACAGTGACTCCCAGCTCCATGCAGTTGATTCATTATGCAATTTCACTGCTTCTGATCAATCACGGAGGAGCAACCATTGATACGTGTAGTCAGCCAAGCTAAGCTAAGATTCGTAAGATTGCCTCGCAAATTTGGCCCTCAAAATCAAGTTCTTTAAAACAACAAATCTGGTTATATTAAAAAATGCATGCCACTCAAAATAGGTTTACGATTATTAAAATGCTGTTCACTGATCCTGATCGGATTTCGGTTTTCTGGCATCAAATGCTTAGATAGTAAAAAATTTCTTTCGACCTATGTATAAGAATGAGATGCGCAAGTATCTCTCGCAGCGGAACTTTATTCGCTATTGTTTTGTGTTGGCTACACAGCAGTCAAATGCGGGAATTCTGACAGCCTTATTTTTACATTACCCTGACACTGAAAATAAACACGCTCTAGTTTACTCATAGTCGGTACATGCTAAAAATAAACCCAACAGCAGGAGATAATTCCTCACCCGTGTTAGGCAGTATTGGGAGAGGGACAAATCGCTAGAACCAGATAAAAGCAATAGGTAGTATAAGAGCCCGATCGGTTGCATAACCTTTTACCAGTCAAGGGGATTTCCTCCCCCTTGCCTACCATGCATTGGGTAGTATGGTAAAGGGTT
Source organism: Aedes japonicus (assembly GCA_034211315.2). Classification (NCBI taxonomy): domain Eukaryota; kingdom Metazoa; phylum Arthropoda; class Insecta; order Diptera; family Culicidae; genus Aedes; species Aedes japonicus. Next base: position 54,682 of record JASCZW010007415.1, read on the forward strand.
ATGTGCCGGATACTACCGTTCAATGCCCTACGCTCGTTTTCAAACTTGTATCTTTCAATTTCAAAGCCTGCCGTTGCCCTATACGGAACTATCAATACACTTTCTCTTCATTTCTATTCGTTCTAGCAATAAATTACCGTCCGCTCCTAGAGCTTCGCTTGGAGATGAGAAATTATCTGCTTCTGACAAACTTCATCATTACTCATTTTGTTAACTCATTTAACTCATTTTTTGGTGTACCAAAATGGTGTTGAACGAATCCGCGCCAGGATGAATTTTATTAACAAATTCGGAGACACACCGCGGCAAATCCGCAAAATTCGCGAAATCTGCGCTGCCGTTACAACCCTGCATTTAAAGTTATGTTGATACAACGAAAAAAAAGTTGTTTTATATCGAAGTATGTCTGTAATACAGATTAAAACAATGATAATGGTAAATAACCTTTACGGGATTCAACCATGACCCGTATGTTAGATTTCAATTAGTTTACCATTTTCATACTTAATTTTTTAATGATTTGATAAGGATTCACAAACCTCAATATTAAATAAAAAATCTAAAACACACACGGAAAGAAATGACGAGGGATTGAAATAACAATCTCGATAGTTGATACCTATAATAAACACACTTTTGTTTCAACCACAAAATATGTTTAGCTCAAAGCAATTTTTGAATTGATTCAACCATACTTCAAAGTTAACAGAGCCATCGTTTTTACATATCTGTCATAGGGTTAAATCAAAACAAAAATGTTATTATTCCAACTATTGTATATGCTTGAAGCAACTATACAATGGAATAAAAACAACAACCTGGTAGTTTTCTTTTCGCTTCCAAGTTACGAGGAAGTTCTTACTTAATTGAATTATTGAAATCACAGTCAACAGCAACAGGATTTGAGGTTTTCATTGGTGAGTATTTTTTGCAATAATTTGATCAGTACACCAAGAAGTTTTGTTTTTTTTTTCAGCAAATGAGTATGATATTTCAGCTAATCAAATTATAGAGCGTGAAGAAGTAGAGGCTCTCTTGCCCCCATAATAACTAGCTGACTGAACGAATGGCGCTGTTCTATGGTAACGTTAACTGCAGGATATGCCATTATTATACATATCTGTTATAGGCACAATAAAAATTATAAATGATAAATTGAATTGCATTCTCTTTCAGATCGATTTAAGAACCGAAAATCTCATTCACAAAAAATATTGAATTGACCCCAAACATATTCAAACCAACTTTTGTTATTGAGTTGGTTCAACTATAATCATGGTTGTATTTATTGACACGGAAAGCCAACTGTCAAAATATCAAAAATATTTTTTTTGACATAACCATTATATAGTTGAATCAACCATATATTACTGAAGTTGATTCAAGCATACATTAGTTGAATCAACTTGAAATGCATGATTGTTACAATCATGCAAATGGGTTATCGAAAAATCAATGCAAAAGTATAGTTGATTTTAGATGAAATATTATTGATTGAACTATACTTTTTTCTCCGTGCATTCTTGATTAACATGTCAGCCAACTATCGTAAGTTCTAATGGATTTTCTTTTGTTATTGTTCTAAATATTATAATTGAGGCAAAGAAACACATCTTTGGACTATACATAAAATTAAAAATGTTACTTCATTAATTGAATTTCAACAAACATTATGTAGGCTTCGAACTCGGTCAATATTAGCACTGTTTAAGACTCACGGTATCAAAGATAATACTGTTGACATGCACCAAGTCAAGCATGGTTGATGATTCAGTTTTTGCGACACCAAAACATTTTCGAACCGTTTTTTTTATCGGTTCCCATTTGCACATAAACTGTCGCGAAATCATGACTCTTGTGATTTGCATAAAAGAGCCACCATACCCAACTACAGACTGCATTCCGCATTACTGGGTGAAGGTGAAAGTAAAAATTTAAAATTCAAAATCCAACCTTGCTGAGGTCATTCAAAGTGAAAGCATACGTTATAAACAGAATGTTGCACCATTCACCCGAAAGTAATGTTCTAGCCGGTTTGATAAATAAATGAAGTCGCGAAGTATTGAGGTCACCTCATCTAATTTCCAATTATTTCATCGCAGCGTGTTTCCCCTTCTGTGTTCGAAATTCGTTGTTGTTTCCCACTAACTCTGATTGGCAGATGGGATTAATTTCCTCCAATTTCGCAAGCCCCCCATAGGAATGTAATCCCTACGCCCAAAACACCGGCACTGACTCTCGCACATCTCCATGGCTGCTCGGTCCATTAAAATTGGAGTCGCTGAATAAAGAAAAACACAGATATAATAGTGAAAGAGGTGAGATTGGACACACCGAACATGTTCGCCGTTTGCTATTGCCTGATGTCTGGCGAGGGAACGAGAAGAAAAAAGAAAATTTACCAATCCGAAAGTGATCTTTACCGTTAATAACAGAGAGCAGTGGCAGTTTGACGGGAAGCACTGCACTTTTTGTTTGTCAATTTCAATTTATCCGACTATGTACTCGCCATGGTGGCTTCCGTTGCTACTTCAATAGTCGGATGTTTTATTTTGGCACCCGAAACTTAGACGCGCGAATAATGAATGAAACGTCACGTCACCCGTGATTACCGTGAAATTTTTATCGTACTTGCAACGTCTTTTTCGTTCGGCATTATTAGCACGTCTAATCGAGTAAGCCTTGGTCGTTCACTTGAAAAGTCACAATGCCGCCTGATTATCGCACGCTCTCACTTTGTGTACACATCAAGCCTACTGCGACGATGATGAAGACCGGTCGATTGTTTAAGCTATTTGTTAGCACATCAAAATGCTGCACATTTCCGAATGATATTGTACACAACTTTAGTTACTAGTAGTTGTTCGCAATGTTGATGATGATCTCGCAAGCTGGCTTCCGAGATTCCCTTGCACACACCGTTGCAGCTGACGTGACAACTTTCCCGCATCAGCGCACATTCAATGCATATTAGGCAGTATGCCCCTTTCTACCACTGCCTTCAACCGCACCTTCACCTTTCACCAGTTCCACAAACCGAATCACGTTTTACCAGAACACACTATTTGCCAGTGACTTTGGCTGCAGAGATATCACAGCATGATCCGCCCGCTCCTCCCATTTGCGTCGTGGAGCAGCCGACTGTAGAGTACGGTTAGGTCACAATCTCGATTCGCACATGCACTTCCACTTGAACAACAAAAACAACAACCTTGCCAGGTACCGTATTAGAGGGCTTGAAGCAAAAACCGGGAACACCGATGACCCGCTATATGTAATTCATTAAAGGTAGGAATGCAACAACCATCCGTTGGAAACTCTTGCTCATCAACTAGGGTACACTAAACGCGACTCGCTAATCCGGTCTGGTCGAGAGCCACCTCGAAACTCATGTCGCTACCCAAAAGCTCGAAGAGATCACCTCGGAGAGACTCGCTCAACCTGCAAAAAAAAAACAGATATGTATAGACAGCGGGCCATCGCAGGTCGTGTTGCGTCGTCGTCGTCGTTGTTGTCGTTGTTGAGCTCGACCCATACCAAAGCGTTGTGGCGCAGCTGTTCCGTGTGACGATCGAGTAAAACTGTGTCCCAATATGGACTACAGCCGACTTGGAGCTGTGTGCGAACCGCACCACACATCGAAGTAGCCCGCGAAGTTGTTTGTGAAAGAGCCTCTCAACGGCTACTGAGCACGTGAGAAGAGGTGACGCGCGTGCATTAGAAGAGCGTGGAACAAAATTGAGCATGTTACCTTTGTTTTGGTATTTTCTCGCAATTTGCTTCGATGTGTGCCAGAGATGTTCAGGTTACAACTTCCGATAGCCGAGAACTGCATCGTTGTCCTGCTCATCAGATGACGCTCTACCGGCTTTTCAGCAGTTCAGAACGATGATTCTTTCCGACATATGGTCAACGGGGGTTGAAGATAGTTTCGTTGAGATATCATTGTTGCTGAAATGCAAAATTAACGTCTTTCGACAGCATCCCCTTTTTTTCCAGTGAAGGTGTCTGACTTCCGTTGCAGTAAGTAGTTGCGGTTTAGGTTTTCAAAAGCTTACACAATACACAGGCTGGTGCCAGCTGAGCAAACATGTATTAGCATAGGGTGTAATCGTCTTGAATTATCTTCAATTTTCGTGCACGCCACTCGGGTGTCCATTACAGCGTATTTGAATACCGTGACTTTTTATGTACGTACAATACGCAACTGACGCAACAGAGTGCCATGGTATGTGGACCAATTTAACCGTTATGATGTGATGAAACAGACTCTTCAGTGGACCGTTAGTAGATGTACTTTCTGATTTTGTCTCGTTGCGTCACTTGATTTATTCATTCATTTTTTTAACGGATTTTTCACTAACTGACTTATGATGATTCTTTGATTAATTTAATGTTAACCTGTGTTGAATGGCATTCTATTTTCAACCAATATATTTCATGGATCATCGTCATCATGCGAATTCCATTTATCGGAATTCTTCGAATCACAATAACAATAAATGACGTTTTTTTTCTCACTACGCAAACCACACGCGATCCAGAAAAAAAATCATATAAGATGGGAAATGAACAATAATTGTACATAATCACCTGCGAAACCTGCAAAACATTATCCGAACCTAAGCTTGCGAAACTGTTGGGTTTCCCTAGAATTACCGTATGGCGTTTGAAAACATTACAAAGCATCAATGACGAAAGCTAATTAGCCAAAATTGATTCATCAGGGTAGCACCGTCAATGGGAAACGGTGACAACTCGAATGTTTCGATCTACTTTCTGGTAAAGAAATGCCGTGCCGTGTTTGGACAAGCTGAAGAAGCTGATAGTGAACTGGGAAAATATTACTTTACACTGGAGCAGTTCACTCTAAAAAATCACTGTTTAAATTGTAGCAGATAGAGGATTGAACAGATGTTTCTGGGTGGTTGATGAAATTAGCAGAAATTAGTATGAACACGGAAAAAAAACCCGTGCCCAGATCCGTGAACTGCAGTCATGAATTCGAGAACAAGCAAAAATACACCGTGAATTGAATCACGCAATCTTGAACTAAATAACGTTGAAAGGGAAAAATCCTGAAAACATGAACTAGTTCACGATCCGTTTTTATTTTCGGGAACGCTTTAGAAAGCCAGCTCAAAACCGTAGGACTAGAGATAAATTGCAAAAAGAGCCAGGTTTTAATTAGATATCCGAATGATAAGGCAAAGCATCCAAATGACATCATTCTTAACGGTAAGAAATTTAAAGTATGTGATAGTTTAAAATATTTAGGAGTCTGTTTAAAATCTACACTTAAAAGGAAAGTAACTTGCAGGCAAAGATGTCTAAATTCTCTTAAGTCATCAAACATTATTGCAAGAAGTTCAACTCAAACTGGGAATTAGGAAAATTAATGTATAAAACCGTGATAGCACCATCCTTACAATATGGCACTAAAGTAGCAGTTTTGACTAAAAAGAGTAGAATTTCAATAGCGAACTACGAAAAACTTATTTTGAGAAGCATATACCAACAACTACCCATGCTAGACAGAGAGATATGAAGTTTAACGCGAGAAAGCTTCTAGATGGTAAAACTATTAATAGAAGAATTAGAGTAGGTCGCCTCAGTTACATTGGACATGTCTCACGATAGGATAAGAACCACCATTAAAGCTAGCATACAACCTAAATTTTGAAAAAGAAGAAAGAAGGCCGACCTAGTATTACTTGGAAAAAATCGTTAGAACAAGACTTCCAAAAGTTTCAGAACACGGATAGGAAGCAGTTTTGAAGAGCTCTCGAAAGATAGAGAAAAAAATGTAAAGAACATGCAAAAGAAGTATATAGTAATGAAGAGAGCGAAATTTCGGACGGAGAATCATCCTGATGAGAATAATAAGGGAAAGAAGTATAAACACTGGAAGCAAATACAAATAAATAAATAAGAAATTAAATGTGATGTGATAGCAAAGCGACAGTGTAAAAAAAGTGGGATAGAGGAACAGGGCATTCCGCAAATAAATAATCGACAGTCGTAAATTGCTTAGTTAAAATTGTGACACAGTTCAAATAACAATGCATAATAAATAAATAAATTAATAAAAAAAACTGAAAATGGAAAAGTATACCGATTGACAGGTAAGTAGGTAGACCAGGAAGGTAAGATTATTATAAAGAAAATACTCTACATTATTATATGAACATCACTATATTATACATCAAATAAAAAGGGTTGGGAAGGACCATCAGAGCACCGGATTGAAGCGATTTGGATGGGGAGAGTGGGTGCCAACTCCCTGTCATTAACATGTGCACTGATGGCGAGCTCTTCTACCCACTCATTGGGAGGTCCTCACTGTTTGATGGCTTGTTCGACTACTAGGTTGCAGGATTCTAGCATCGAAGCGAGATTCTCATTATCCCGCGACCGAGGTATTTGAAGAACGAGAAGTGAGAGAGAACTGTTGGTTCACCATATAATGTATAAGATACAATATAGTATATTGTATTTGAATAAACATTTAAAATTTTCCCTTATTGTCAATACCATACAGAAACTCCACTTTTTTGTAACTATCAAATATATTGTTTTACATATGTTTGAGGCTTTTCGAACATAAAAATGCTGAGCATTTAAAAATTACTTCAAAAATCTTCACTTTTTATAAAAAATGCGGAACCAGTACAGAACAGCTGAAAGTCTCAATAATAAAAGAAGTAGATATTTATTAAAACAATTTATTCGTACTTAAGAACTATGTCACCTAGTCAACCCACGGTACATAATTAATTATCCTTATGAACATTTTGTTAGACGCAAAGATTCTTACGCATTTTTTAACTGAGTCATTTACTCTAACAAGAACTTTTTATTTGTTACCGTACCACTTATGAGCTCTTGTTCTTTTTGAATAGATATTAGTTTAACAATCCAATAGAAATTCGAATTTGAAGACAATATGCGCTGAATAACTCCATACATAATTTCACCATTCACATTCATAGTAAAAGTTGCATCGTCAGAATTTATTACGGAAGATTTTTTTCTGACTTAAACGTATATCTGTTCCAAATCAATAGATTTAGTTCGTCAAATGTTTGATTAGAGATATGTTCTTCTAGTGTTCTTATCAGGTAATTACTAATGCTCACATTGTTGTTTATACATTTACTTTTTTGTTTGTTTTTACTTAGAGATTTACAAAACTCTCTCGCGCTATCATTTTTTATTGAGTTTAGGTCACTACTATCTTTGTTTTGTAATAAAACACATCGACTTGCAATTTGGATGACTGGTTGCTTCGGACCCTTAATAAACTTTTTCAAAACTCCATTCATATCTTCGAAGCAAAAAAGAGAAAATGCCCACAATGGGCCAAAATTTCTTACGCAAGATGACATGTGCAGGAGTAAATGTACATTGTATTTCATCTCATCTATACCGTATAACATTTCACAATCCTGAACGAATACCTTTAATAATCTTTCGCTCTCTACAATATCGTCTTCGCTGAGAGTTGTATTTAAAAGTTTTCCTATTGCCAGTACTAACAACTGAAAATGATCGTAGTAACTCCTCTCTAAAAACTCTCTCAGACAAACGGAGCTATAGATTAATAACCAATTCTGCCATTCATTTGCTTTCCAAGTCTTTCTATCCGAAATTTTACGAGGCGACCTTGAGCATTCTTGAAACGAGCGTATAGATAACATAATATTGTCTATTTTTCCAATGTGCCGTTTTATACAATATCCATTAGTACTGTATTCAAACCAGAGTCCACAGAACTGTTTACAAACACCAAGAAAAACCGCGTGCATGTAATCAACTGGGCAGTTGTTGATGATATCAAAATAAGGAATCAGAAGTAAATTTGATACCCCTTTGATTCCGTTTACAGGTACGCCACGTTTATTGAACAAATCCATCGCCCTAACAGTGTCCTGATGATTCCTGTTATGCACTTCTAGATATTTGTAACGAATTTGATTACTTTCTGTTAAATAACCTGGATGTAAACAGAAACTACACGCTTCGTATCCATTGAACTGCTTTATTTGCTGCAGTTTACAGCGCGCCACACTGTCAACACAACAGCAAATAGTGATAATTTTGCAGGATATCTTATCAAATAAACGCAAACCATCGTACGCTAGAGTTTGTAGTTGTTCCAAAAATGGCTTCATAAATACATCGAGATCAGGTTCACTATTTGACAACCAAAGTCCTGCAACTATGATGTTTTTCCTCAAAACCTTAGCTCTGGTGGTAGATTATTAATTGTTACTAATATGGGCCACAATGACTTTTTAATATTAGAATTAAAGACAGCCACTCCATCTGTGTTGAATGTGATGAAAACGTTGTATACACTACCCATTTTCTGAGCTATTTGTCCTTGAAGGATGTCACCGATTTTTCCATCAACTAGAGATGATTTATACGCTACAATTTTTTCCCAATTCTTCGAAAGAATATTCTTAAGATTCGAGCTCAGATCAAAGGAAATGAAAAAATCTTGTTTACTACACTTACATATGTTACAAGTTCCACCACTGCCATTAGCCATGTACAAACCACAGGTTCTACATACGTAGTGGCGAACGAATTCTTGTGTACCAAAGTGTGAAACGAAAGAGTAGAAAGTGCTTGGAAGTGATGAGCATCCAACAATCGCATTGATCAAACGAAGTAGATCTTCGAGCGCGCTATTCGTAAGATTATGGCGAATTAAAATATGCATGATCATAATCAATACTTCATTCTTGGTGATGGACAGCTGTGGATGAAGAAGCTCATCTTTGTTTATGAATTCATCCTGAAATCAAAAAAATGATGGCGGAACTTACTGATAATGTATTTGCAAAAGACTTTAAAAATATGCTGGTTATAATCAGAGCTAGACTGCAAAAATCGAAGCACAATATGAATAGCTTCTGGGTTCGTTAACTGGGATCCATTCGAGGATACTTTGGCAAAACCGTTTCCATAACGCACATTTTCATAATAGTTTATACGAACATTCAAAAAGGTTCTATATTAGGCTTCCTAGAGGTATGAAGTCAGCTTCACCCCACCCAATCGGTTCCAAATCAGATTCTGAATTTTCTGCTGAAGTTTGAAGCACTCAGTTGGGAATTACTATGAAAAAAAAAACATTTATTTTAACTCATCCGCCATGCGGTCTTCGATGAGTTGGTAATGGAAAAAATCTGCATAAGCACAGATAGCAGACATTACTATATCTTATTCTACCGAAGAGATGAAAAGATTATTTAAAAAAAAAAATTTTTTCATAGAAACAGTACAATTTGAGTTCCCAACCGATTCAGCATAAATTTTGGGAAAAAATAAGGATCTGAGTTGAAATCGAATTACTACACGTAAATGAGGTAACGTTTATTCGATACATTAGTCTAATCCTATATGCCTTGATCGGTTTTCTTTTACATTTCTTGTAGTGTTTGACATTCGTCATGCAGAGAGCATGCTTCATGAAACTATGTTATAAAAGCATAGCACAATTGGTTTGCTAAGGTATGAACGATCAAAAGACAAAGTAAAGAAAGATAATCGAAAAAAAAACAGATATAATCTTTTGCATTATGTCTAAATTGAGTGAGAAATCTAAACACCAATGTGAAAGCTTTTATTTTCCATGATCTATTCTCCTCAATGACTTTTTTCTGTTGATAACCACTAAATTAATTGTAACATACAGTCTTCTAGGTGCAGCCGAGCGCAGATGTTTGATGATGTATACACTCTCAAATGAACACTCTCTTGAAGTGCGCACATGCACTCATCAAAATGAACATGAACACGAGCGTAAGCTTCGTGCTCATGTTTTAGTGCCATGTTCGCAGCGGCGCTCACAGCCGCGCTCAAAACATCTATGTTTGCGCATGGATCAGCTTCATATCCGAAAGATTGTTTTTATTCCCTTTTGCTCCTTGCGGCGTTCAATACACTCAAACTGTTTTCGGTCGGACAGGGATTTAATCAGAAGCCGCCCGGTTTTCAATCACCCTATAGAGGTTTGATAGCTTTGTGCTTAAGTTGTTTATTCGCGAATATAAGATCTTCTCTACCGGAATATCGATCCAAACGGGAAAAAATCAATGAAGATAAAGTACTTTTGAGTCTGAAAATCGGTTCTTGATATTTCGTATATTTCCTCTGGTTCCATGAAAACTAGATGTACAATCTTGCAGAGCTCGCAAATATTTGGTAGGTTTGTGTCGTATCGAAAATAATAAGACCTGTAAAATTTTATATCGTCAGTAGGGTGACCATTCCCAGGATGGAGTGGCTCAGAAAAATCACGATTTCTAAAAATGCTATTATTTTATTTTGAAAATTTTTAACTTTTGGCCCTTTCGACCAATTTTCAAGATTGACTATTCAAATTAATGCTTACTTCTTCTAGGTATGAGAAAAAAATATTACAAAGTTACCCAACTGCTTACTTTCTGTGAGAAAATACGATTTTATTCGTAGTAGAAGAAAACTATGAGAAAGGTCTCAAGATTGTTTCATGTCCAAAATAATTAAATCGGGTAAACAATCAAAAGTTATTTAAAAAACAAGTTTATGATTTTCAACAACATAAATACTGAATAAATAAATGTGTAAAATAGTCGGTAAATGCCAAAATTCAACCCAACAGATAATTGGGAGAGGATCAAATCGCAATAAATTACTTTCCACTCCTAGAGCCTCTCATAGAGATGAGAATTTTTTTGCTTCTGAAAAATTTCATCTCATAAGTACTATTCAATGAATGATAAAATTAAGAAAAACTAATCACTGCCAACAACTTTTCAAATTTTAAAACGATTTTAAATTTAAAAATGGAACGAAAAATCTTTCTCATTTTTCCTTATACTTGCAAAATGATAAAAATATACATGGCAGCACAGAAATAACAGTTGAACATATATGGTAATATCTACATATGGAGAATATTTTGAATAAAGTGTCAGATTCTTTTGTTCAAAACGATATTTTCAACTTATAATGATTATTCAAATATCGTTTGAAATATAATTTAAATAGTTTTCATTTGCCATTAAGACGAAGAGATTTCATTTGGATAAAAAGTAAAACTGATGAACAAAACTTAAATTAAAGCTTCATTTGTATGTTGCTGTGCACTTGTTTCAAAAAACTTTCAAAGTAAAATATTTAGACCTGATGACCTGATGATTTTCTTTTTGGACTTCGGATTTTCATTCTACCCAAAACAGTATGCATAGAAATGCTTTCATTTGCCTATGAAATAAACCTTGTAAACCTGTTTTATCCAATATTTTACACCAATTCGTAAAATTATTCAATTTCATAATATTGTGTGTTAAATTGTTATTTTAACAATTTATTGTTACTTGAGCTTATTTGTCTTCGATAGTATTTTATCTGCTAAGAAAACTGTGGCAGACATCAAGGAACGTTTTTTTTTCGTTTGATGAACACACGAATCGTTAACACATCAGAATAACTGTTCATAGCAGTACGTATTGGAATATGCAGAGAATGTTACTACGGGATATCATGTTCGAAAATCAAAACATTGTCCGTGATAGGAATTTTTTTAATCCTTGCCGGAACGCCCCACGCCGATTGATGAATATGTACGCGAAATATATTCATCTCTTATTTATAACAGCTTGAATACTTGTGTAAATAAAATGGCACTCGTAAAAATCTCTAGTTGATAAGAGCAAAAAACTCAAAAATAAATCAATCAAGAACTGGTCGAGATATTAGTGTCCGGTGTTTCAATTTTACGTGACGGTAGCCATTTGTAAACTGTACACAATGGTCAAGGTATGCAACGAAGAGAAGATTAAAATTGTTTTAGCCACCGCTGGCTGCCAATTGGTAGGAACATGGAAAGTAATGTTAGACAAATTCAAATCAAACAAACTTTCTCAAAATTGAATCGGTCATTTGAGGTCTGCATTTGAATTAAAACCTTCTCGGTCCTCTTAGCATCGGTCTAAATTAAGCCTGCAAAACAACATTATAAGACGTCACCCTTTATTTTCGTTATTTTCAATAGTTTAAAATTGTTGGTGGATAATGTTTGATTGTTGAATTGACACGCGAGAAATATCCCACCGATTGGTGTAAACACCTCGAAAATCTATCTAGCATTTATTAAGTTATAAGCGTTTAATTGATAATGATATTTCGTGACGGTCGCTAATTTTTAGATTTTCAATTGTCACCCTACCCTTGCTGTAAGACGTAGTCAGTCAGCCTTTGCCTCCGCCTGTCGGTGATCGAGCAGAGGCACCAACAACTACGCTTGAACTCGAGTTTTACGCCTGATGTTCAAACTCAAGTTTTGCACTTGAGCTCGAATCTGAGTACGAACACCGCGTTCATCTGTTGCTCTCATGTTTGATGTGCTCAATCAACATAAACACGAGAAGGAGAGCGCGTATTGGATGAACGCGCACTGGTGAGAGCCAAGCTCAAGCTCAGCGCCGCTCGTGTGTTCGTGAAGACTGG